>LOJH01046517.1:13432-24481 GCA_001685095.1 Ellobius talpinus
TGCTCACCACTGGCATTGTGTGTGCAGTGGGCCAGCCTGCTCACCACTGGCATTTCATGTGTTCAATTTGGAAAGATTTGGTAATGTAGTAAGTTTTCATATTGAATGGATAGCCAGTTTTCGGGGTGTTTTGTTTTGTTTTGTTTTTTCTTTTTAAAAACCACACGGCGGGGAGGGAAGGCAAGAGGGGAGACACGAGACCAAACCATATGAACTTGCAGACCATGGTGCTACTGATAGTTTTTCAGGTGGGTGTTTTCCCCTTATGGCCATAGGTTTATAATCAAAGTACTAGAATAAACGTTCGACCTCATAGAAAACTAGGAAATTCCATTTTCTATTGCTTTACCCCAGTAGCCAAATTTGTGAATGATTTCCTTGTAAATATTTTAAAAATAAAATGCAGTCATTCTTAGCTTACATTCTGCCTTTCCACATAGACACAGTCACTTGCAGCAGGAGCTTTGGTAGGTGCTGAAAACGTGACCTTGGCGTCCTTTGTCCTTGCCTCACGTCCTTGTGGGATGAGTTTTTCAGGGCATATATCTTGATCTATATGTATTTGAATTTCTTTTGTTGTTGAATTTCTTTTTTTTTTCTTTGAAGTTTTTGTTGTGTTGCTCAGACTAAACTTTTATCATCTCCTAGACTCCAGGGTTCCTCCTGCCTCAGTCTCCAGGTTATCTGGGGCTATGGATGAACACCATGGGCCCAGCTTCTGTCAAGGTTTTAATCCATGAATTAGCAGCATGGTGTATATTATGAAGCTTAAAGGAATCTTACATTTTGAGGATGAGTTGTGCCTGACTTTTCTGGATTTTAAGAAGACAATGAGTCAAGACCCATCCTGTAAGAACTTTGGCTTCTTGGTCATGGATTGTTTCTTGCTTAAGTCTAGGACATGGATGTTGACACACGTGGAGACCCTTGACTTCTAAGCCAAACAAGTGGCTTGCTTTCTATTCCTGGTAGCTGTTCCCTCTGTGTCTGCAGAGCTTCTGAGATGAGTGGGATCTTGAGAATTGTCCTGTAAATCTGAATTTTGTTACGTCGTCATAGCAATGAAACACCATGACCAGAAGCAATTTTGGGAGGGAAAGGGTTTATTTAGCTTATGCTTCCATACCACTGTTAATTATTGAAGGAAGTCAGGACAGGAGCTCAAACAGGACAGGCACATGGAGGCAGGAGCTGATGTGGAGGCCATGAAGGGGTGGTGCTGACTGAGTTGTTTGCTCCCCATGCCTTCCTCAGCTTCTTACAGAACCCAGGACCACCAGCCCAGGGATGGCACCACCAACCACAGGCTGGACCCTCCCCATCAATCACTAATTAAGAAAATGCCCTACAGCCGAATCTTATGGAGATAGTATCTCCATTGTGGCCCTTTCCTCTCAGGTGACTCTAGTTCCTCTTAAGTTGACATAAAACAAGCCAGGACAATTGTGTTGGGTTGTTTCCTCAGTCAGGACAAGTCCAGAAGTAGATTCTTAGTTCAGAATGGTGTCTACAAGAAACCTCCATTACCATGGCAACAGCCTACTGTAAACATTCTGAGGACTCTCGGGAGGCCATTCCCTCAAGTCAGCCTTCAGGAATCAGGCAGGATTTTTTTATCAGGATACCCGAGGAATAGAAAAATTCCTTTTTTTTGTTTTGTTTTTACTTTAGGACCCAGTGACACAGTTTCTAGAAAACTCTTGCCTTTGCTGCTGCCTCCACCTTGACTGCTGGGACAGGTAAGCGCCCTATTTCCTGGCTCTTGTAGATGCCAGTGGAGTTTCTAGCCTAAGAGAATGACAGATTGGCTGTACTGCAAATGAGGCTCTTTTTAATTGGTTTTGTTTGCTGTTGTCTCTGTTTTAGAACAGTGACCTTTAAAAATGGAACAGAGCCCAAGCCACTTCACCCTAAGCGAAGACTGTCTCTTGCCCTTACAGACCTGGTTTCTGAAGATCCAGGCCCAGCTCACTGAGTAACTTCGGGCATTGTGCTGGCTAGCTCTTGTCAGCTCACATAAACTAGAGTCTCCTGGGAAGAGGGAGCCTTAGTTGAGGAATTGCCTCCATTAAGCTGACCTGTGCTCATAGCTGAGGAGCGTTTTCTTGATTAATGGATGAGGTAGGAAGACCCAGCTCGCTGTAGGTGGAGCCATCCTTAGGCGCAGGTGGGAGAAAGCAAGCTTGTTTGAGAAAGCAAGCTGAGAAAGCTACAGGCATGGAGCCAGTAAGCAGCCTTCTTCAGCGGCTGCTTAGCGGTCCGCTTCAATTCCCGCCTCAAGCTCCTGCACGGACTGGACGCCTCTGGATGGATTGTAATCAGGAACCGTAAGTGAAGCGGGTCTTTTCTTGCCCGAAGTTGGTTTTGGTCAGTGTTTTATCACCACGAGCTACAACAGAAATGTCAGTCACTGGATTTCCGTGTTCTTCCGCTTCCAGCCTTCTCTTCTTATAGGTATCTCTGTTGACTGCGTTCTCCGTAAAGGGACTTTGTTTATATCGACAAAGCGGTTCAGCTTCTTGTGTGCTTGCTAGCCAGGTGGGTCTCTTGTGCCTCCTTCCTCCACTCCAGTCGTTCTATGGAGTGAAGTGGGAGAAGGGGGCGGGGATAACTGACTCTCACGGACGTGGATCAAGTGTTGCAGCTGGTTGGGCAGCTAGTAGGGCCTTTATTCCTCACCTGACCAGAACCTCCAGGCTGATGGTGGTGTTTTGTGAGCTGGCAGCTGCCAAGGAGAAGCTGACTTCCGTCGTACACAGCAGTTTTAGGAAAGCATTCTGACTCTGTGTTTGTCTAAGGCTGTTTGGTACCAAGACTCCCTTGAGAACCCTGGAGTTGTCCCCTTTAACTCAAAGAAGTTATACCTCTTTAATCCCTAGCAAGAAACCTTAGCCCTTCAGGCTTCCTTGGTTCAGGAACTCCTGGTTTGGGCGGGGCCTTACACAAGGTGAATTAACAGCCTTTCCCAACTGCGTAAGAGAATTCAGAACACCAGGTCCCTCACAGGGGTTCCAGGGCACTTCCTCTGCTTCAGGAGGAATCATGTAGGAATTTCTCTGTTAACAGACATCCTGAGGGACGGAGGAAATACTCAGGAACACTCAAAGGCATAAAACCAAGCCTTTGTAATCTGCTTTGGGATGCAGCTCCCTGGACCATCCTATGTCCTTGTCCTGTTACCCAGTAGACCGCTTTCTCCCGATGCAAGGAAACTGGACTTTCTTTAGTAGTTGGACTTGTCAGACTTTTTCCAGCCACCAGCCCCCAAATAATGACACAGAGACTTATTAATTATGAAAGCTTGGCCTTTAGCTTAGGCTTGTTCCCAACTAGCCTTTATGTCTTAAATTAACCAGTATTAATCTACGTCTTGCCATGTGGCTTTTTACCTCTCCTTGCTGTTGGCGCCTGTGTGCCTAGATTCTTCTCCAGTTCCTCCTTCTCCCCAGAAGTCCAGCCTTTTTTCGCCTGCCTAGCTACTGACCATTTAGCTCTTTATTAAACCAATCAGGTGTTTTAGGTAAGTTAAAACAGTGGTACACTGTGATAAGCTATCCGGCAACAGACTTCGCTAATTTTCTTAAAATCATATTTGGTGCTGATATTTCCTTTATCTTCCTGGAGCATAGTCTCAAAAACATTCTTAACTGGGCTGGGTAGCCATTGGAATGGTCATCTGACTTTTTAGTTGACTGTTTCTGGTTATCTGCTTCCCTACTGCTTTGTGTCTCTGTTCTATAACCCATTACTATTGGACAGAGAAGACCCATATTTTGAAAGCCTCCATCAAAATGTTTCTATGAAACTGTATTTGCCGGTCATTTCTACTGTGACAAGTTGAATTTTGACTCTTCTCCAAAACATATATTGGATTCTCAACCTCCAGGACTTCCGGATGTGATCTTACTTGAGATAGGGTCTTTGGAGAGAGCAAGTGAAGTTAAGATGGAGCCTAATCCGGCATGGCTGGGGCTCTAAAGGGGAGAAACTGGGAGAGAGGTGTGTATGAGCTGAGAGGCCTGGAGCAGATTCTCCCCCACAGCTGTCAGAACAAACCTGCACACACGTAATTTTGGATATCTAGTCTCCAGATCTGAGTTTCTTTCTTTTGTGCAAGCCACTCACTAGTACTTGTTTGCAACAGCCCCAGCAAAGCGGTACATTTGTCAGTGAGACCTAGGGTAGCTTCCCTCTCCTCCATGGTGGCCCCTACCTAAGAACTGTTGCTAGTGTATCTTGAGTGCCATGCTAAGCGCTGCTATAGGAACTTTACTTGTAACTTGCCTAATACTGCAATCAGTATTGAGAGTGCTGTTCCCATCTTATGGATGAGAACGTCAAGGATTGGTGAAGTTCAATAACTAGCCCCAACTTCAACAAATTAGTTAATAGATCCTAGATTTGAGGTTTGCTTGCAGGTCACGTCACACATCTTGAATGCAGACGTGTGATTTCAACATATTCTGCTCAGTCAGTGTGTAACCAGGGTGTGGGTTATAACATAGGAAGAGATCAAGAATGCAGGATGAGTGCAGCCAGTAAGGTTTGGGGATTGGATGGGCTGGAATCTGGAAGAGCTATACATACATACATACATACATACATACACACACACACACACACTTTCCTGGTCTCTGTTGCTCCCTGTAAGAATGGCGAGAGGAAAGCTATTCTGACTTGGAAATGAAGTAATGGCGCTGAGGAACCAGGGACCATTTCTCAAATTATTAACGTTGGGAGGGCTGGCAGCAGCAATACCAGCCACCTCAGAGGGAGGCACTGATTGCAGAGGAGCTGGGGACAGAGTTCCACCTCTGTCTCCCAGGGCAGTCCGCTCTTGGTACTCAGTAGCAGCGCCTGTGGCTCAGCCAGGAGTTTCCACTGAGGAGAAAAAGGTGGCAGCAGCTCAGGCCTTGGCTTCAGTACCCAGCTCCTTCTCATGAGAGCTGTCTTCCCCTGCCCTCTCCTGCCCTCCCCTGCCTTCCCCTACCCTAGGCACCCCTAAACTTGGAAGCTGACAGGGCAGATTCAGTCATCGTAGACTGTTGGTGACAAGGAAGCAGGACATTACCTGCACAACACAGCCCGAGTCATTCATGGGGAATCACTTTTTCTGTCCTTCTGTCACGTGAGTGTGGCGGCACAGTTGCCTGTGGAGGCCAGAGGATCATCTTAGGTGTCATTTCCTCAGGAGCTGCCACAGTGTTATTTTGGAGGAAGGATCTCTCGTTGGCCCAGGACACCCTGACAGGCCCCAAGAACCTCCTTGTCCTCCCCTCTCCAGCACTGGAATTACAAGTCAATGCCGCCATATTCAGCTTTTTTTTGGGGGGGGGCAGGGGAACAAATTCAGATTTTCATGCTTGTCCAACTTCTCTACTGAGTTACCTTTCCAGCCCCCATCTGTCTGTCATTTTGAGGTACAAGCTGTTATCTAAAGCAAGATGTGCAGCTGATGCTGTTGGATCCCCTAGCTTCCCCAGGATATGTGTTGGGATCTCTCTCACGTGAAGCTTCTTTGCTGACTGTGCTGCTGCCCCAGGAAACAGAAAGTCACTTGTTCACCCTCTTCTGTCACCTATGGTCCCCTCCCAAGTCCCAATGACTACAGTTGCTGATTGGCTTAAGGGGTACACACAGGGGCATCTTTGCTTCCTTGAAGCACCTCAGTAGCACGTGCTCCAAGGTCAGGTTGGGGTCTTGTTGATGCTGTGTTCTTGTATTGCCTGTGAAGTGATCCAAGGACTTAGCTATGAGAACGCTTAGCTCCTATCCGCAGTTTCCAGGAAGGCAGACACTCCTATGAGCAGGGCACATCTCACTAAGGTGAGCAGCTGACAAGGTAGAGCTCAAGACTGCTAGAGCAAGAACCAGGCCTCCGCCTTTAGGAACTCTGACTTAAACCAGAATAACTCTCTGAATAAGTTAATGAAGAACCAAGGTGGTCTATAGAGAATAAAAATTTAAAAAGTACGTTTGCTTCAGTTTTGGGCACTTAGTTAATATTGATGTCACTTTAGGCAAGTGATCTTCTTTATACGTTTATAATTAATTACTCGTAGCTAATTGACGTGGGCAAGTATAGGTTTTTTTTCTGGCAAAAGCTATTTGAGTACCAGGTATTTATCAGTTTTAAAAAAAATTATTTTATGGGAATAGTTGCTTTGCCTGAATGTATGTTTGTGTACCACATGCATGCTTGGTGGCCAAAGAGAGTGTCAGAGCCTCTGGAACTGGAGTTATAGACTGCTATGAATCATGTGGGTGCTGGGAATTGAACCCCAGTCCTCTGGAAGAGCAGCCAGTGTTCTTAGCTGCTAAGCCAACTCTCCCATCCTATCCATTGTTTTTAAAAGGCAAGAAGAACTAACTGCATCACTTCAGATCTCTAGTCCCAAGACATGTTATTTGCTCTGTAGCTGTAGGAGTCAATTTAGTTTCTCATGAAACTGTTTTTCTTGATAGTTTTAGAAGACAAGCTTTCATAGATGAATTTATTCCGAGAACTTTCTAGGCTTTTAAAAGGTAATTGTTGAATTCATCCAATATAGCAATTTAAACGTTTGCTTTGAGTAAGGTTTGACTGTTGGCTATTTGGAACTTGCAGTTCCTTATCCTGTTTGTGGCAATCCACGTGCTATGTGGAAGCTACAATCCCCTCTCCAGCATTGCACAAAAAAACCGACACATTTTGAGGTGCAGATAGCTTGCTTTATTTTTCCTTTTTATCTCAAGGAGATCCAACATTTATAACTACCAATTATACCGGCATGAAAAGGACTACATCAAATTGATAATTTGTGGGCAGTTGGTAGTAATGTTGTTTTAACGACAGCTTCGTTTGTTGTTATTTATTCATTTCTTGTTGTTTATTTTGCTGTGGCTCATTGCTTAGTTGCCCAGTTTCAGGTGTACTTTAAATTTAGAACTACCACACGAGGCATTAGCTGCACCTGGGACCTCCAGGAGTTGGCACTGCTCTGGCATAGAAATGCTTGAATAGCCTGGTGAAATGAGGGGATGGCCAGGAGATGGTACTTTTTCCAGGCTACCCAGGCACTCCTTCTGTCAGAGACAGTGTGAAGTGAGCGAGCAAAGTGTTGGCCGTTACACTTTGCTCTGGTTATATTCGTCATGATAATTTTAAGTGTGACATCATCAGGGAAAATGTAAGACGTGAAAGTGTTGCTTACAGGAGGGTAGATGCAAACATCACCAATGCCTTACATTTCTGATTCAGTAGGTATCAGTGCGCATGTCAGGGACATGCACAGCATCCTCTTTTAGGTGGACAGGACATCTTCAGTGGGGAATTTCTCAACCCACTGAGGCATACTTAGACATCAACAGTATGTTGAGGCACAGAGATTGATTTAAGTATTGGCAGGGTATTCGTTCCATAATCCATAGGAAACTTTCTCCTACCAATGGTTAGTTTCATAAGTTACAGTGTAAAATGTCATAAAATAAATGGTACAAAACTTTATAACCGTGAATCCGGCTGTATACAGTATGTACATGTCATTAGCAAATATTCTCAGGTCAACAATTATGAAAGGATCGAAATGCCTATTTTTGGAACTGTGACTCATTTAGGTGAATACAAAACTACTCAAAAATATTTACAGGTCAGAAAGATTAGTCCATGTGAATCATTTGTGAAAGATTGATCATGTGGAGTATTAGAGCCCCCCTGGCCCTCTTACATAGAGCGGATATTAATATTCACAGTAGCAGAGTCAGATCCGAATTCATTCCCTAAGCTCAGGGTATAAAGTCCGCCGTCTTGTTTCTGTACATCCATGATGATCAGGGTTGTCAGGTCGTCTGTGTTTTCAATGTGGAATCTTCCTTGCTGTTCTTGGTTCTGGATGGTCCTGCCACCACAGGACCATGTTATTTCTGGAGGAGGCTCCCCAGTAAAAGCACAGGCTACTGTGAGTACTTTGCCTTCATCGATGCTGATATCAGATGGGAGAGCTTCAATTTTAGGTGGACATCCTTGATGGGACAGTAACAGAAACATTTTAGGATGACAGGAACAAGAAATCCTATTTGCTTTCTAGTGAATTTTATGCACGAAAACTGTGGTTCCCAACCTGTAGGTTATGACCCCACTGGCAGACTTCTATCTCCGAAATTATTTACATTATGATTCATAACAGCAGCAAAGTTATAGTTTTGAAGTAGCAACGGAGATAATCTTATGGTTGGAGTCACCATGTGAAGGACTGTATTAAAGGGCGGCAGCGTTGGGAAGGTTGAGACCCACTGCACTAAAGCAATATACTGTGCCATGTGGCTTGGCTCCCTCCACCAGGAATTTCATTGCTCACCTCTTCCGCCTGCTCTCAGCATCCTACTGGTTGAGCTTTCCAGATGTGTCCTGCTAGATTTCCCCATAAAGCTGCTGGAACTCATTTCTACAAGGGACTCTTGCATGGAGGACATGCTTTGGGCAGACATGCTTGCAAACTTCATATCAGTCATGCTGCTAGTGCTGCTGCTGCTGAAGCTGCTGAAGGACGCCTCCTGTTTAGAGGCAGACATATGGACGGACTGAGACGAGAAGCTTCCTTGCAAGCTTGTGTCGCCACTTGTTCTCAACACCACCTCTCGGGATGGTTCTTCAACTAGAGCTGTGGAGCATAGCAGATACACAGGGAACAGCAAGGACATCTGGTTATTTGGTGACGTCTGACACCAGCTTAACAGGACTGAAAACATACACACATGGAAACACAATCCAAAGAGTTCGCTGTTGAAGCATAAGCAAATACATGTATACATACATTTGTCAAGAGCTAGCTCACATGCTACGAGAAGTGATCCTTAAATGTCTAACATTACATGCAGGTGCTAGAAACCACTAGGAGAAAAATGATTAGCCATATATGAGGTAATTAACACTTGACAGTAGGAAAAGTTTTACAGGGCTGTGGTAGCTTTACTTCCCAACATTTAACTTACCCAAACTCCTGCTTAGAGAATTGAATTATGAAGATTACTTCACCCAAGATGCCCTTCTCTCCTACACGTGGACTTTTACAAGGTCTTTTGAGAATTTTCTATGCTTGAAACACAAGCAACCCTCACCTCACCCCTGAGGTCTTAACAGATGTACTTACGAAGGACTGTCAGGGAAGCTGTGGCTGAACACTGGCCACGGAAATTTTTGGCCTTAATTGTGTACTTTCCACTGTCGCTTACAGATGCATTTCGGATTTCAAGCGTGTATACATTTCTGGAGCGACTCACGCTGACATTGGAAGAAACGGAAATCTACAAGAGTAGGGAAAAGGCATTAAAGTCTTTAGCTGGAGACGTGACATCTTAAATTTCTTTCAATATATATTCATAACTTAAACTTACGGGCAGGTTGTTTTTAAACCACTCAATTTCAGGGGACGGCTCCCCGCTGACCTCGCAAGAGAAGAGAACATTTTGCCCTTCGTTAACATTTTGAGATCTGGGCTGTGAGATGAAGGCTGGAGCATCAGAGAGTTCTTTGCTTAAGGTCAAGTCGTATTGACACTTGACGACTCCCTGGCTGGTTCTGCCTATGCAGGTGAGGATTCCTTCATCTCTCTGACTGGCTTGCTTGATGGTGAGGGTTTGGTCACTGCCGGATACTCCATATCTGTATTCCTCCGAGTTAGTAAGCTCAATGCCATTCAGCACCCACTTCACATCAGTGGCACCAGCAATGTTGGCTTTCAGAGTCACTCTCTGGCCATCGGTTATGCTCATCTGAGTAGACAGTGCTTTGATCTCGGCGTGAGTTTTGACTTCTTCTGATGCCTGCGAGGTTTTGGTGACTTCTTCGTGGACAATGGATTTCTCTAGGGAGGCTGCCTCTGATCTCTTGACCTCAGAAATCAGAACTTTGGACGCCTCCTCCTTGATGGTCAACTTCTCATGAGATTTTACCTCTGACATCTTGATTTCTTCAGAAGCTAGGGCTTTTTGAGAAATTTCCTCTTGGATGCTTGCTTTCTTAGATGTAACTTCAGAGGTCTTCTGGGTAGATACTTTCTGTGCCTCAGTATCTTTTACAGCCAAAAAAAAAGGAAACCTCTGTAAGTAGACTTAATTGGAAAGTGACCTCCCTCTCTACGTTTGTAGATTCTACTGTGATGTGGAGTCAGAAGCAAAGGTTGGCCTCTGTGTGTGACTGTAGGAAAGGGTTACATACAACTTTTGAGATTGCTGCTGTGGTTCCTTGAACTAGACTAAGTTGAGGATGATTTTTATGACTGGAGGGGACACATCTGGAACAGGGGAGGCAGAGGTTTAGATGTGTGGGCTTTGGAGGTTTTGAGCAACTGAAAAGCTATCTTATAAAAGATTGAGATGCTCTGATTTTAACTGGGATGTGAGTGTAGCTCATTCCCCAACTTTGGGCTCCTTGGAAAATGGCAAGCATCCAAGTTTAAAGAGAAACTAACAGTTTATATATTCACTCAATTTTACTTATCTTATTTTTTGAGGCAGGGCCTCATATAGACTAGACTGTCTTCAGAGTCATTGTATAACTGAGACTGACCTTGAACTCCTTACCCACCTGCCCTAACCCAAGGTCGTGATTATAGGCCTGACTTTATTCTTAACTATCCCTGAGAGCAGAGTAAGATCTGTGGAATCGCATGCCTTTTATGCTGATGCAGGGGCATCTATTAACTGTAAATCTATGTTTCTAGATTTGAAGGTTATTTTAGACTGGTGTGTGCTGTGTGTTAGATACTGTTTTAATGGTGCTCTCTAGGACACATTAGTTAAGAACGAAACTCCACCCACCTTTTATTGTTAGCTTGGAGCTGGAGGACACAGATCCAGCCGAATTTGTAACTCTGCAGGCATAAAGTCCACCATCAGAAGCCTCAGTCTTGAGGATTTCCAAGTTAAATCCTTCTTTGTCTTTGGAGAGCTTGTATTTGCCACCTTGTGTGAGAGCCTATGGGAAGCAAGTGATTGGAGGTTTTTTTTTAATATTTATTATTTATTTATTTAGTATACAATATTCTGTCTGTGTGTATGTCTGCAGGCCAG
>LOJH01046518.1:0-13381 GCA_001685095.1 Ellobius talpinus
GTTTCTTATTGGCTAATTCTTACATTTTAATTTAACCCATTTCTATTAATCTGTATATCAGCACAAGGTTGTGGCCTACCAGCAAAGTTCCAGCATGTCTGACTCTGGCAGTGACTCCATTGTGTCTTTCTGACTCCGTCATTCTTCCTCCCAGCATTCAGTTCTGTCTTCCCTGCCTACCAATGTTCTGCCCTATCAACAGGCCAAGGCAGTTTCTTTATTAGTTAACCAAGAAGCAATACGTAGACAGAAAGACTTCCTACACCATGTGTCTCTATCCTTCCTCACCTGCATAAGGCATCTTCTGATTGGTTTAATAAAGAGCTGAACAGCCAATAGCTAGGCAGGAGAGGATAGCCAGGACTTCCAGGCAGAGATAGGAACTCTGGGAAGAATCTGAGGTGTGGAAGTTCACCACCCAGACCTGGAGGAAGTTGGGCATAGGGTACTGAGGAGAAGCAAAAAAGCATGTGGAGGAACACTGATTAATAAAAACAGGTTAATTTAAGTTTTCAAAGCTAGCTGGGAACAAGCCTAAGCTAAGACTAAGTTTTCATACTTAAGACGTCTCCGTGTCATTATTAGGGAGCTGGCAGTCCAAAGAAAGATGTGGGGCACAAGCTTCCTAGTTTCCAATCAGTGGTTACAAGACATCTGCCTCCATCCAGCTCCTTCGTGTTTATGTGTGAAAGAGAGATGAAGAGGAGTAAGAAATGATGAGAGAACAAGGAAGAACCATGCACACCATTAGAGTCGATCTGACCACCTCCATCTCTCCGTCTTTGTCTCTGCACATACTCATCATGCACAGTTGCCTACACATATCCACATAGCCAGTTTCTTGTGGGAAGAGCTATGAAAAGATTTAGAGACTGAAACATCAAAGCAGCTAATCTTCTAATACTGTATATTGCTTTAAGGACTTATATTAAATAGCCAGTCTTACTTGCTTTCTGGTATCTATTAACCCCACCCCCAAGACCAGAAAGTTATTCAAATGAATTCAGTTCTAAGTCCACTTGATCTTATGAGAACACTTCTAATCAAAAATTCTAATATACTCCATTTTCATTGTTAAAGAAACTACATAAACAAGTTTACTGAGCCAAGTACCCTATCACCACAAGATCTATTACACCCATGAAAGACAAAATGAAGGCATTCTCCCCATGAACTCCATGGACCGTTATATAAAAAGAATGTATAATATGTTTGTTAATTTCTCTGCAGTAAATATGCCACTGATCAAAATTAAAAAGTGAGGCCGCTTAAAAATTACTCAGGATTGAAAGCTGTGTGACATTCAGTATCCTAACTCCACAAGCAGCTACACACAGGGTACGTGTTTATGAAGAACAGATAAGATCAATGTCAACAAAGTGAAGATGGCTTCCCAGTGTTCCCCTTGTACAGACCATGGGGTGCAGCAGTGAGTGTACTCAGCATTGAACCCCTAAAGGCCTTGTTTTAGATTGCAGCTCCCTGAGCAGTTCTCAGGAGAGATCAGGAAGCCTCTTGCACTAGCTTTGGCTAACATTAAATTAGAATGGGGGGAAGAAAGAGGATCTGTAATGCACTCTTGTTCCCCCATGACCCAAGAGCCAGGAAGGCCAGCAAAGCTTTCATCCAAAATGCTGACAAATTTCCAGAGATTAAAGAAGGCAGGAAATTCAAGGACATTAGATATGAAGGCCACAGAATTTTGTTGTTGTTTTGTTCAATTAGTTCACTCAAGAAGTAAATAATGACCATATAAATAGTTTCTAAACTTGGAGCCATTTAAGCTACCCTGTGTATTTTAGCATCACTCTTGGCCCTTTATTCACAGTGGGAAGGATACCAGAAATGACCTGTTTCTTTCAGACACCAAAGTCAAGAACTAAAGCAATTCCAAGGAGTATCCAGACATCATCAAACAGCATCCAGGTCAAAAACTCAGTTTTTATTGTCTATTTATTTATGTTAATGGTGTGATTATTACATATTTCTAAACCCAAAGAAATGTTAAGAGGCTTTTCTCTGGAGCCCGGAGGTTTTCAATCTTCCGAGTTCAGTTTAAGACCACCAATGTGGTCTTCGGAGAGAGCTGTGCTTTCTAAAGCACACAGTTGTAAACAGCAACTGGTTGAAGGCCTAATTAGCATTAAACAGGCCCCAGGAATGAACAGCAGGATGACAAGGGTCACTACACTAAGGAGGGGGTCAAGCTGCCAGAGCCCAAGAGTACAATGCCCAAGGTACCCATGCAAATTAGAGAAGCGGTGGAGGCTTGTAAGGATGAGCTGCAGGCCTAAGCCTCTCAATCTCCCTTCCATTTTCACCTTCTAAAAAAAGAGAGAGAGAAAGGAAAACCAAATGGCCCACTTCTTCAGTGCTGCATGATACGCAATTAGTAATCACTTTTGTCCTAGAGAAGCAACAAATGAAAGGCAGCTAAGAACATCGCAATGGCAACGGGAAAGAATTACACAGTACAATTAGCATCTGTATTAGGATGGGCAGCGGTTTTCTCCCACCGTATCCCAGGACTTCCACCACAAAGAGAAATCTGTACAACCAACGGCCAACTTGTTAAATTTTTTTTCCACTGAGGAAAATAATAAAAGAGCAAACTACACACACATACTCTATTCAAATGTGACAAAGGGCTCTTTTCTCAAGACAGGCTCCAGGACTGCTGGTTTTTCCTTTCTCCCACCAATAAAACTCCTGCCTTCATCACCGTGCAAGATAATTGTAGAAATCTGATTTGGAAAAGTTTGTGGGAATATTTTCGGAGTTTTGAACCTTATTAACTTTGATCTGATTATCGACCCCACTCATTCTGATTTTGCTGTTTGCTTATTTGTTTCTATCACATTTGTTTGTGGCTCACGCTGGCAAATTTTTTCACCTTTCCTGGAGGCGAAAAGACGACATTACATTTACATTCAAGTTATTTATGTCAAAATATTTAAAATGGCAAAGGCAATGATTTTCTGTGATAACTCATAGGGAAAAAGCAGTTCGAAGTACTCAAAAGAAAATTTAACCCTCATTATCCCATTTGACTTTCCAAAATAGAAACTGTCTTTGTAACACAAAAGCCCAAGATGCGAGGCAATTAAGTTCTCCAAACTGGAGACTGAAACTTGGGAACAGCAAGGTTTGTGCCTGCAACGCCCACTAACTCTACCTTTACAGAAATCTAAAGGTATTCAGCATGTTGGGAGATAGATAGTTGAAAAGGGAGACAAAATATAACATTTTTATTTAAATACTCAGTTCCTCTTGACACTCCCAGTGGTCTTTACAACTTGCCTCTGGGATGACAAATTCATTTTTAATCACAAAACTGAAAGTGTTAGCTCCAATTTCTCATGGGTAAACAATATATATTCGTTTGACATTTCAAAACAAAGAAATAACCTAAACACGTTTCTTAATTTTTCGCTGTCAACCAGTGTGAAGTAGAAAAGCTGATGCTTATCTTCTATTATATGAGGGAGGGTAAGCGTGGGAACTATCCTATCACAAGGCATCTATCTGACACATGCCACTCATACGGGTTAGCAAAGTCTGCACGGGTTGATGTAACCTACACAGCAGCGGTACTTACTGCTGTCAAACAGCAATGCGGTTACTAGATGTTCCCCAAAGATGAACACAGTGCTTTGCACCCCATGTTTCACACGGAGAAGGGGGGAGAAATATTTTATCGCTGCGTATTTCAAGCTAGAATAAGTATTCTTAGGTATTGCCGAACTCATTTAAACTCACTTAAAAATGAGAACTAAGACAGATCAGTTCACTCTTAGATTGTTCAAGGAAGCCAGCTAGCAACAATTTCCTATTAAATGCTAAAGAGTAAGGATTCCCAAGCAGAACCTCACGTGAAGTTTAGATGAATAATAATCAACCATATAGTGAGCAAAGTAGTGCTAAAAAGGCAGACAACAGATTAAGAACAGATAATTAGAAAAAAAAGTTGTTCCTGTAATCTAAATATTTATAAATAAAGGGTACTGAAAGGAAGCTAGGAATAGTCATCCTTAAAGACTCAGCCTAACTTTTAAAGTAGCACTGTAACTAGGGGGTTCTTTCAGAGCCCCAACCCTGAGATGGAATAGCACAGCTATCATGAACAGTCTTGCTGAGGGAGCCTGTCTATTGTCCGAACTTCAGGTCAACCACCACTTGCTAGTTCATAATTTTGGAAAGACAGATAGCAATCCTAAACTTACACTGTTAGGTTTTACAGTGTTCAACTGCTCCTCGAATATCAAATTTTCCACAGTAAATATAAGTTTGTTACATTGAAAGCCTTGTCATTTGAAACTTTCTCATGTGCTATGTCCCATAAGTAACTACATTAGAATTATCTAATTAATAGATTCTATTTAATAACTGACAACAGTTACCTCAATATTTCAGTATCGCTCCATTATCTACTGGAGGAGTTATCTGGCCTTCTCAATTTTCCTCTCCTTGGTTCCTCCCATTACCAACACATCACCATCAAGCACCGTAACCATTTTAAAACTATTTATCCTTTCTATTCTGCCAGGCAATTGGGAGGCCTTGGCTTGGCACACATGAGACTCTGGTTGGAATGTCCTTCTCGGCTGCATTGCCTGATCAGAAAACAAGTCAGCCATTACGTGTCAGCCAGTGTAAGAATTCCTTGACAGCCAAGCACAATGAAAGAAACCATCCAGAGTGACCTTTGGCAAGATGAAGAAGGGAAAAGATGCTGAGTGAAACAAAATGCTCAATATTTAAATTAAATTTTCTCAAGTGTCCATCACAGATCATTGCAAGGTTGGGAGATGAGGGAATGTAATATAATAGCTTTCATTAAGCTATGTGGGATATTCTAGGGGTGTTAGGTTGCATATTACTAGGAAAACCTAGTAAAACCAAATGTAACAGATGTGATCATAAAACTACATATTATTTTACAGCAAAAAAGTAATGTCCATCATCAAACGCAATCCTTACATCCTAAAAAGGAGAAGGGTTCTTTCCCTTTTCCAATTGGCTAGAAATAAATCTGAATCACCTACTTACATAACTAGTAGTAATGGCGCTTCCCACACATGAATTTATGGGTTCGTCACAATTCATTATCGTTTTCTTTGATACTGAGAAAACTGGGAGACATGGGGGGCCTTGGCAAAAGCTTGGAGGAATGGAAAACATGAGGACAGGCACAACAAACACAATGTGCCAACTACTGAAGGTGTGGACCCGCAAAAGCCAACAAATCAGCATGGGTCTTGGAAATGAAGCCACGGCACACAGAGAAGCAAGCCACAAAAAGGCCTCTGGAGAAAGAGAATGTGAAGTCTGCGAACAAGACAGACACAAATTAAACAAGACAGAAACGAACTGGCAGAATTTGAGGAAGACACTGTACATAATACTTAGGACAGGTCACTGGGTCATCCTCACTAGCTCGCAGTATGTGTGGGCTCACACTTGAGATCACAGTACACAAGAGGCCGAGACAGCGAGTCTGTTGTGAATACTGCAGAAACCAGAATGCATGACAGAATGCCAACCTATAAGTGAACACATTTCATCACTCAAGAGTTAAGTGAGGCACGAGGATCATGAGTTCAAGGCCAGCATGGACTACACAGCAAGACTCTATAAAAAACAGAAATCAAATCAAACATGAGTGGACCATTTTCAGCCTTCTGTAAAGAGGTCACCAAGACGAAATGCATCCTCTAAAGATGTAGTTTAGAAAGCACAAACAAGAAGAAGCATTTGTCCTCAGGCTATTTCATTTTCACCCCTTTGTTTCGGCAGAAATGTTTTAGAAAGAAAAACATCTATAACCAAGTCCAATAACCAACCAGGTTTGCTATGATTTCGGTGAGGAGAACCATCCCACCCACTTTCCCAAGGCAGGCAGATTCACTCATGCTGTTCTGATTTGGTTATTATTTCCCTGTCTACCATCAAGTGTTCCATATTCAATAACAAATAATAAAGTCATCCTAACCATACCATACAACTCAAAAAGCATTTCAAAGCTGTGATCACGAACCTCATTCAATACAAGTTCAACTGGCACCAACCGCAATATAACCTATAAGTGTGAGATTCACTGGGGCAGTACGATGCAAAGGCGCATCATGGTGTCCCCTTGCTCAGACAACTGAAGGTACACTTTTAAAATCGTATTTAATTTAATTAAATACTTATCCATCAGCTTTTATTCTTCAAAGTAAATTTCCTGAAGGATGCAAAACCAAAAACTATACAGGTGGCTTGAAATCCAGCCAACACCCAGAGAGGAGTCAAGATGCTTAGTTACCATTCCCTGGAGAAGAGTACTACCACCATACCACACCATCTGGTGATGCCAAAAACCACCAGAAAAGCTCACGTTAGCCCTCTCTTTCTTCAGGAGTAAAAGCAACCTGTACTGAAAGCAGGTACTATTCAAAATGTCACATGGTGGATGTCATTGGCCCACATCTGAAACCCCAACCCTCACGGGACCGAAGCATGAGGATTGGCAGGGGACTTGGGGCGACCCGAGTCAGGTCGGAGAACCCGTCTCCAAACAAAGAAACAGAAATGCCAACACGAAGAGGCCAAGATATGCTCGTCGATATCCGCATTTCTACTCGTAGAACTATAAGCAATAAGCATCCTACACACAGACAGCACTTCTCGCGGCAATCAGAAATCAGGCTTTGTACCTGCACAGGGACAAGCCAGTTCCTGTTTTAGTCCCTAAATTAGAGTTCCTCTCCAAAGGAAAGAACGCAAGCCTCTCAAAACAGAAAGAAGAAAAAAGGAAAAGCAAATCTGCCAAACTCACAACTAGAGACCTAAGAGACGGAAAGCTTATAAATGGGACAGAGAAAAGTCAAAACAAGAATAACTGGAAAACGGGCTAAACTCCTTCCACTAGCTACAAGTTGGTACATTTAGTCTCCCAACCACAGCGCTACTGCAAGCGGGAGCGATGCAAGCGTCGTGATCTGTCACAGGCTTTTATTGCTGCTGGAGACTAAAGTTGGCCTTGAGCAGAGCATTTTTATTCTCTACCAACAACATTTTTTTCCTTTTTGAAATTATGAACTATGTGAGCATGATTAGTTCTTTAGAGCGCCACGCCTTCGAAGAGAGCTCAGTGCAGCTGAAGCTGGGATCCACGGCTTCTTTGAACCCTTGTTTCTTGCGCTGGTCCCATACAGCGTTCTCTGCACTGGCCTTTATATGGGTTCTTAACAATGGCATTCTTGTTTCATTTATTTCACACATGAGCTCTGTCTTATTTTTTTTGGCTCACTTTTATTTCTTTTAATAGGGAAATAAATTCTGCTGTACTAGTATCATTTCAGAGCCAGGGTGATTGGCGGAAAAGTTCACAATGTGAGTTGAGGGGACACCAAGTACTTCCACACAGCGGAAGCAAGCGCTCAGAACACTGCTTGCTCAAGGCATGCACACTCAAAGGCTGTTTGTCAGTGATTCCTGCAGTTCTGAGGGCCACGTGATCACAAGCCAGCCAGCGAGAGGCTGTCCGAGCAGTAAACATGCTTCCCTGGGGCCTGCCTTTGAAGGAAAATTGGGGTCAGTCACTCCCTCCCTGGCCAAGCTTCCAGCTGAAATCATCCTGGGAGGCTGGATGGCCATCCAAGACAGGAGATGAACANGGGGGGCTCGGCAGCCCCAGGCCAGAGAAACTAACTTCCAGCAAACTGGAGCCATACTGCTATGTTATATATGATTTTGTGTTTGGTTTTGTTTTCTTTTTCCTTTTTCTTCTTAGCCATTGAAAACTAATATCAGAGGATTTTGGGTTTTTTTCCCTTTACAGCTCTTCATTACCCTTAATCCCTCAGAAATGAGAGAAGTGAAAATATCTGAGTCAAGAAGGCTTTTCTTAACAGTGATTTTTTTAACCAATAACTAATACTTTAAAACATACGATTTACAAATTTTATACCACAGGAAGGGGTGGGCGCTTCTTATCCTGACCCAGAAAATACTTCCCCCAAATTTTCATCTCTGAAAGTGCCATGGGAGAAATATTACCTCTGCTTACAGAAAAAAAGTAGGGGGGCGGTCTCTCGGGGGCCACTTTAGGGCTTAAGCAGTAATATCTTAGCTAAAGAAATATCCTCTCTCATTTTGCTGAGCATAAATTACAGGCTAGACAACTGTTCTTTAGTTCTTGAGACATAAACCGCTACCTAGGAAACTTCAGCAGTACTAAAGATATTAATTATTTATCACAAATCAACAGATATTTTATCACGAACTACAATACAATCAAAATAACATTGAGTTGAACAGTAACAAATCACTGTCAAGCTCTTGTCTGTATATAATTTGAAATAAGACACTAAAACTGCCAGGAAGACATAGAATCTGCTCATCCCTGGTGACAACCAATATAACTAACTCAGGAATAACTGTGAGAAGAGGCAGGAGAAAGTTCAGAGGCAACAAAGCAGCAGATAAATTTTCACTTGGACTCAATTTTCCCATTGAAACAACAATACAGCATATAAATTTTAAGAAGAAAAACAATAGACTACACAGATACACACACAATCAATCAATCAATCAAATCCAAAACCACACTTTAAAAACTCACAAAAGCCCCTACCTGCAAGTTTTTAGATAAAAAAGCAGAAGGTACTGGGGACACAGCTCAGTTGCCAAGAGAGTTTGGATAGCACACATAAAGACCTGGATGGAAGACCTTGCCTGCAACTCCAGTAGAGGATGGAGCATTAAGAATTCTGATGTGGGATTCCCCTCTGTGTGCTGTGAATACCATTAGTTAATAAAGAAACTGCTTTGAGCCTATAGCAGAGCTGGGCAGAACAGAGGTAGGCAGGGAAAACTAAACTGAATTCTGGGAGAAAGAAGGACAGAGTCAGAGAGAAGCCATGTAGTCCCCCAGACACAGACACCAGGACCTTTACCTGGTAAGCCACAGCCACGTAGCAATACACAGATTACTAGAAATGGGCTAAATTAATATGAAAGAGTTAGTCAATAAGAAGCTAGAGCTAATGGATCAAGCAGTGATTTAACTAATACAGATTCTGTGTGATTATTTTGGGGTTGAGCATCTGGGAACCAACAAGTGGCCTCCTTCAACAGAATTCAAAGTCATTTGGTATACATGAGTATATACTTGGTATATATTCTTGTCCCAAAAGAAAAGGCATGGTAGGAGGACAAAAGGAGGAAAAGGAAGGAAAAATGGAAGGAAGAAAGGAAAGGCAAGCAAATATGGAACATGTTTTGAACTATTTCTTCCTCCTCCTCCTCCTTCTACTTCTCCTTCTCCTTCCCTCCTTCTCCTCCTTCCCTCCTTCTTCTCCTTCCCCTCCTCTCCCTCCTCCTCCTCCTCCTCCTTCTTCTTTTTNTTTTGGTGAGACAGGGTTTCTCTGTAGCTTTGGAGCTTGTCCTGGAACTGGCTCTTGTAGACCAGGATGGTCTCAAACTCATGGAGATCCACCTCCCTCTGCCTCCCTCCTGAGTGCTGGGATTAAAGGTGTGCGCCACCTTAACACCCTCTTCTTTTCTTTAGATGTTACAGGTATCTCTCCCTTTCCTAACACTGCTTTCCAGCTTGTACCAACAGGCAGAAAGCTCAGTAATCCTTGGCAAAGACCAGGAGTACTTATAAAATCCCAGACTTCTCTTGAGAAAGTACACTATTTGGTTTAGCTTTTGGTTCAAGTAGGAATATTAGCTTTGTTTATTCTTACAGGGAGAGCCCACTGTGGGAAATCCAAGTTGACTATATACTGTTCACCTCACAGAAGTCCGAATTTTCTTACCACCTGCAATGATGACAGTTACTCCGTCTATGGGACAATCAGAAGGACTTTCTCCAAAGATGAACATGCTTTGTATTCTGGAGGGGTACACACCTCCTAAGAGCAGCTACTTAGCTGTTGGCATTTCTTTACTGTGAGGACTATGTTTCTTACTTTATTGACTTTAAGTTGGATTAACTCTTGAGGCTCCCAGCTAACATACGAGATCAAACACATCTCCAGTCACTGGAATCTCTGCTCACCGGGGTGTCACTCCATGATGCAGCCCCACAACCCACAGCCAAGGAGCTACATGTGACTCCTCTGGCTTGCTGCGGCAATGTAAACAGATGAGAGAGGCTGTGGGGATTGTATCAGCACACAATATAAATATTATCATCAAAAATCACTCTCGGAAATTGCTTAAAATAGAAAGTAGCAATTCTAAGTCCATCCAGGTTTTCTTTCAAGTTGAAAACAAATTATTGTGCAATAGCACACCAAATGCACTTGCAGATAGTTACGAGTGATATGACAGCAAAAATCCACATCTAATTATCCAAACAACATCTGGGTTGTTGTTGTTACTGTTGTTGTTCTAGCTTGGTTGCTCTTGTGGAGATCTGGGGGCACCTGTGGTGCTCAGAGGACTCTCAGCTGGAGTCAGTTCTAAGTTTCTGCCATGTTGAGATCCCAGGGATCAAACTTGTCAGGTACAAAAGTAACCTGGGACAAACAGAGAACTGTGGTGCATCTTAGCATTCCCAAAGCACATGCCGGCCTCCAGGCTTGCTCAATATCACAAGTACCTCTTACAGAACCCATGCTGGCCTCCTGATTCTCTCAGCATCACAAGGACCTCTTATAGAGTTCATGCTGGCTTCCTGGCTCCTCTCAACTCTTCTCTCCTCACTCCTACCCTGAACTTTTCCAGCTCATGGAACTTCCCTTCCCCAACTTCTTACCCCCCAGCTTCTCAGTCCTGCCATTTCAGTCATGAGCCCTGTTTGTCCTCTTTGCTCTCTTGGTCTCCTTTGCTCACTCTCTCTTCTCTTTCTCGCTCTCATGGCCAGTTGAACCTCCTGGCCATGTTTAGTCTACTGTTTTTTCTTCCTGCACTGGACTCTTCCAAGTGTCACGGGCTATACTCTCTCTCATATCTACAACATACAACCTCACCTTTGACCCCAATTTGGAGCTGCCATGGCCTCACTTTATGCAGAACTCACACCAGGAGAATTAGCAGGAAGCACTGTTACCTTCTGAGACATCTCAGCAACCTCAAACCACTGATTTCTGACATCTGCACCAATGAATATATTTAACAAGTCTACTGTATATACAATTGTTCACATTTGGTGATCAAGACACTTGTTATTCTCCCAGCACAGCCAATAATATAAAGGTGATGATGATGATGATAACTGTTTAAACAGGCAATCAGATACAGTCAAGAAGGGTCTGATTAAAGTCGAACAGTATAATAATATGTTCACTTGCATAAGTACTAAAGACAAATCAATCTTTCCTATGGCTTTTCTTTCAGAAATAAAGATAAAATTCCCTTAGGGTGGCAATGGTGAAGTGAGTGATTGTGTCTACAAAGGCTTTATGGATTAGCACAAAGCCTATGTATGCTAGAGTCTACTAAAAAACGTTACACACCCTTCACACAAATGGCTAAGTCCACTGAAGTCAATGCATAGTTATAATTTTCTGTAATAGAGCTAAACATTTGAGACTAGAAGGCCCACGAGACATTCTTATAAACAATAGGCCAAGAGTCACCAGAAGAAAGTCAATTCATCAAAGGCATATGTTTAAGAAATTTAATTGCCGAAGTATTTATTATGGTAATAATATTAAATGGGATACTAAATTTCACAGACTGGATGGTTTATGATTGCCTAAGTAAACTCAAGGAAAAGTCACAGTTTAACTTGCAGCTATGCATTTTATTAAGGGTATAATGATAAATTACTCAAGGGTACTTAAACCCTAATGAGATTCACAGCCTCACACAAACTAAACCTTAGTTGTAGTACGTTATACTACAAGGACACACAGATTCTTCAGATTTTGAAAAAATGTTACATCAAAAAAAATACAAAACTAAGTCAGGAGAAAAGGTAGTAAGAGTTTCTGCATTCCACTTGACTTTTATGCCCTAGATACATTTAGGAAAGATGGTGCCTTGAGCACAACCAACTCCTAGGTCACTATCGTAATTTCACAATAGTTCAGTAACTGCACCTAATCCTTCATGGCAGGCTGCTATGGAAGGAATAGCACAGGGCTCTCCTGGCCCTGCAAATGGTCCTTTGTAGGAAAGGGGAAGCCTCAGTCCCTTCTTGCCCTCTGGGACTCTCAAGGGACCAGATCTATACTGTGATCCAAATCGACATATCAGAAAGCAATGTGTGATTCCTTACATTCTTGCATTTTTTTCTCACTTGATTTGACAATCGCTTCTCAGAATGTCAGCTGAATGACCAATAAATACAGAGGCACAGGACAGTGCTTACCAATGCTTAAAAATTCTAAACTAAAGAAGCATACCAACATGCCAAAACTGATGAATTTCTCAGTGACATATTACATGTGGAACCTAATTAAAAAGGACATTAGGGCCCTTAAAAAACAGGCCCACCATCAGAAAAATCTCCAGCATTGTGAGAAGTCAATAAAGGGTGTTTGGCAGAATTCCATGAATGGAGCTTGGTTTGCAAGATTGAGAGCTGGAAGTGAGGACAGGCCAGGGTA
This sequence comes from Ellobius talpinus, assembly GCA_001685095.1. NCBI lineage: Eukaryota > Metazoa > Chordata > Mammalia > Rodentia > Cricetidae > Ellobius > Ellobius talpinus. The sequence continues at coordinate 12,552 of LOJH01046518.1, forward strand.
GATGGGACACACACGATTTAGCATAACTCAGACCAGCTGTGCCGAAAGGGTCATGATTCACGCACCTCTGTCCACACACTGAAAAATCAAGAGTTCTCGGGCCTTTTCCTGCGTTAAATGCAGCGACAGCAGAGACCAGGTGTTAAGGTCAGAGCAAAAACACAGATGCTGGGTGTGAAGTCTGGCGGCACAGACAGGAGGAGAGAAAGGCGGCCTCAACATTCTCCTGCCACACTTTGCACAACGGCATCCTCCCCGCCGCTGCCTCCTCTTTCGCTTTCAGAATTTTCAACCTAAAATGTTCCTACCTGTCAACTAAAACTCTAGCTCCTCCAGCTCTGAGAGGAGGAGACACATGAAGATTCTCAGGACAGGTAACTCCCGATCTTACGTGATCTTTCCAAGTGCACCGGGAAATGAAAAATAAATGGTAACACCTTTAAAACACGCACACACATACACAAAGAACAATCTCCTTTTTAAAAAGACTCAGGTGGGCATCATGGAGCCTTCCAGAAGTTCCAGCGCCTAAGAAGAAGAACTGCTTGACCAGCCCAGGCAACATAGAGGGGAAAAGTTAGTAAGAAATTAGAAAAGAAAGCTTAGAGGAAAAACCAAGATGGTGGGGTCTCCAGCACCTGCCTCAGAGCTCCACAGAGTCTGAGAGACCCAAGGAGGCTCTGAAGGGGGAGGCTGTGCTGGGAAAGAAGTAAGCGGGACTCGCGACTGCTTATGGGAAGATTTTTTGGTGTTGTTGTTGTTGTTTTTTGAGAAAATGTTTCTCTGTAGCTTTGGAGCCTGTCCTGAAACTAGCTCTTATAGACCAGGCT
>LOJH01046519.1:0-13381 GCA_001685095.1 Ellobius talpinus
TAAAATCATCAAGTGGTATAGCTTATTATGATTTGTTACTGAATTTCTAAACAAATGGAACTAAGCATTTTTCATATTTACTGACTGTTTCAAATTGTGATTCTGTAAGCAGTTAACCATATTATTTGCAAAATGTTCTGAAAGTATTACTAATATTTTAAGGACTGAGGAGATATGTCAGAGGTTAAGAGTATATACTGCTCTTGCAGAGGACCCGAATTCAGTACCCAATACCCACATCAGGCAGCTCACAACTGCCTCTAAGTCCCGCTCCAAGGGAGCCAATGCCTCTCTAGGAAGGAGGGAGGGAGAGAGAGATGGAGGGAGGCTGAAGTTCATCTTTAAAAGGTGGGGTGGGCGTGCAGACGGCACTGGCAAGATAGCTTAGAAAATAAAGGGTTGGCTGTGTAAACCGTAAGCCCGAGGACCTGAGAGCAACACCTGAAAGATGAAGGATCTGCTAACATAGCCTCCTCCTCCCACGCCCATGCTGTGGCAGGCATGCGCTCTTCACCCACACAGAAAGATAATAAATCAAGTAAAAATTTAAACTAAAACAAAAGAGAACAGACTTGGAGGGGTAGAGGCATGTCAAAATGTCAAAAGAGACATTTCCTTTGCTCTCTGATGCCAATTATAATCAATGAGGATAATTTTTCAGTCCCCTAAATACACTATAAGGTTGTATTGAATAAACTCGGTGAAAACAGTGCAGTTGATAAAATAATGCACCAGGTACTCTGCTCTTCACACTTTAGCCTGAAGCCATGGCAACTTCCCATTATCCGTGCTGCTAAACTAGGTCTGTAGGGTGTTATGTTGAGGGATAATTCTAAGACTTTGATGTCCATAAAAAGTGCTTGGGTACAAGACACATTCAGAGGCTCCATCTCAGAAGCATTTATTCAGTAAGGCGTGACTGCATTTCACAAGCAAATATGACAGGCATTGATCCTGAAACACGGTGAATTTGGGGATGTTTAATTTCCTTCCAAAAAATTTACAGAGTATGCACAGCAGAGAAGACCAGGAATTGAAAAGTCTGCCTCTCCAACCTAATCTGCAAACTCCCACTCAGGTGTTACTTCTCAGTGATGCAATCCCAGGCTCACTTTCTACTCTTCCGTTTTCCTCTCCAGCACTTCACCATTTAAAGGAGTCACTCTATAAGGCAGATGCTTTACTTCGTTTCCCTGGTTAAGCATTTTGCTCATACAGCAAATATGGAGAGCCACTTAACTTCACAGTGGTATCCCCACAGTGAGAACAGGGTCTAGACAGAGCTCAGGAGTTTTAACTCCATCACAGTAACACAGATGCAGCTTGAGGGATGCACAGATAGAGGCAGAGTTATCAATTCACAGATTCCTGGTCCATGCTAGAGTTTCATTCAACAGACCACAGGGAGGAGCGAGGGAGGCTGGAATGTGGACTTCTTTTTCCCTTTTTCCTTTGGTTTATCAGGACAGGGTTTCTCTGCGTAACAACCTTGGCTGTCCTGGAACTCACTGTGTAGACCAGGCAGGCCTTAAACTCACAGAGACCCGCCTGCCTCTACCTCCTGAGTGCTGAGATTAAAGGTGTGAGCCACCATCGCCTTGCAGGATGTACATTTCTAACAAGAACCCACAGGCTGTCTGTGTTTTCAGAAGAATTGGCTCCATAATCTTTTGTACCTAAGCTATCTACCTAAATAAGCAAAAGGATTCTATTAGAGATATTTTCACTTAATATATTTAACACTACTTTCCCAAATATTTACTGCTGACTGATATTTTTCCCTTTTAACCTTGTGTTTACATTCTTTCTAAACTTTTTTTAACTGGAAAAATAAATTTTATTTTTTTGTTTTGTTTATTTGAGGCTATAACTTCCCCCTTTTATTTTTTTTAAATTGATTTTATTGAGCTATATAGTTTTCTCTGCTCCCCTCCCTTCCTTTCTCCTTCTGCCCTCTCCCATGCTCCCAATTGCTCAGGAGATCTTGTCTTTTTCTACTTCCCATGTAGATTAGAACCATGTATGTTGTTGTCTAGGTTCTTTGAGATCGTGTAGGCTGATTTTCTAAACTTTGTATATTTATTTATTTACTGTATGTGCACAGCACACACCTGTGGGTGCCACAGTTTATGTGTAGAGGTCAGGGGACAACTTGCCAGAGTTGGTTCTCTCCTTCCTCTGTGAGGGTTCTGGTAATAGAACTAGGTCATCTGGCTTGGCTTGGTAAGCTTGACCCACTGGACCATTCCTCCAGCCCTAAATTTTTACTCTGATTAATATTTGATGTTATAATTTTGCCATATGTTTCTTTTGCATTTGGCTAAAAACTTTCTTTTTTTTTGAAATGCAGTCTTGCTACCTAGCTCAGGCCGGCCTCCAGTTCCACAGATCCTCCTGCCTCAGGCTCCTAAGAGCTCAGATTACAGCTGTGCACCACCACATCAGGCTTAATTATTTCTTTCCAACAAACTCCTAGGGGGGGAAATTCCTGAAGAATTTAGTGCCCTCCAACAGAACTTACTTGTTCTTATTTATATGCCCCAGCAAGTGGTCAGTGACCACATGTCGCTCTCCAGCCCTTAAAATGTGAGCAGCAGAGCTGAGAAATGGAATCTTTGCTTGAAGGTGTTAATTCATGTTTAAATGGCTACCTATGTCTTACAGTAGGCAGTTTGATAAAGGCTTAATACATGATGCCAAATTGCTTTCCAGAAAAATCTGAATTTTTGCCTTCACTCTTAGTAGAAGATAACAGCCAATTCTTTACCTAATTGGCAACAGCAGACTTTAATCTATTGAAGTTTTATTATTTGAACACTGGGAAATGCCTGTAATCTCATTATGCTTTTCCATTATCATGTAACCAACAGCAGATTTCTTCTGTCACCATGAGCAGTTGGTTACGAATATGTCTCCCCACATCGCTTGATCCAGGGTGGAAGTGATCTAGATTCCAGATTGGTTTGTTCAGTCAACTTTTTGTCATCAAAAATATTTAAGTTAACGTAAGAATGTGAACTTTGCGCTTTATCTGGACTGTCGAATGGTGTAGCCACAGTGCCCACATTCCTAAATAGCAACAGGTAGAGGAGCTTTTGAGGCTCTGCCACCTTCAGACTTTCTTAGCCACTAAGTTCATCATTACAGCAATAATAAGGGTTACTATTTTACAGGTGTTCTGTTACCCCACACATTAGTGTCTAGCCCATCAGGCGTCTAGTTTGTAATTCCTGTCTGAAAGAAGTTTTAAGAGATTAAATGACAAATAGGAGCTAATAGCAATAGCTACCTTTCTTTCATCCTGTGTTTAGCATGCAAAATGATTTTATGTTTTCAGATCAGTTTACAACTAATATTTAGCTCATATAACACTTTTTTGTGAGTGTTGAAGTTTCTTTCTCCCTAAAATAGTTGCCCAGCATTATACAGATTGTTAAAATGCAGATTGGTAACTTTGTTTCCCAAAGCTTCTAACTCAGTAGTTCAGGGTGCACCCTTAGAATCCGCACCTAACTCCAAGCTCATTCAGTAGTTCAGGGTTCACCTTTAGACTTCACACCTAACTCCAAGCTCACTCAGTACAGGGTTCACCCTTAGACTCCAAACCTAACTCCAAGCTCACTCAGTAGTTCAGGTTTTCTCAAAGCCTACGAGGAGTGTTATACACTCCTAAAAGGATTGTAATGGTATATAATTTTGACAACCTAGTACAGATGTGTGGGCCTTTTCCCCCTAAAATAAGTCCACATTTATTTTCTCATGTCATCTTTACAGAAATCCTATGCAAAAAGTCAGTAACTAAAGCAGTAATTGTTAACCCCACTTTCTAGAACAAAAACCAAGAAATTCCCTCACACAAGAGATTAGAAGAATCAAAACAAAAAAGTGTCCCAACCTTCTAAACAGAAACACAGCAACACAGGCAGTGGTTCTGCTTCCAAACTGATACCATAAAAACAGAACCGTGTCCAGGAGTAGAGAAGGCGATCCAAGACATGATTCCCTATAGCAAAAATTTCTCAAGGGTTGATTGCTGGTCACTACAGCATCTGCTGTAGGGACTCCTGAAAACAGACAAAGTACAAGGAAAAGACACTGAGTTCTCTATCTGCTTTGTCGTGTATAGACAGGACAGAAACCATACTCTGAGCAGTGTATGGCAGGATAAACATGGAGTTGAGTTGGAGTCATTGTGCAACTTCACATCTGGACTTGGAGGAGTGGTCAGTCAGTCAAGAATGAGAGAAAAGAAAGAGGACACAATAGAACCCTCCTGGAGCTCAAGGCACAAAGAGCAGCTTTATCCACACTGGGTGTGTGTTTGCCAAAAATATCAGGGTTGCTGGCGCTCCAGAACTTACAAGAGCATGCTTTAGTGTAGACTGAACTACCTTGACTACATAAGAACTCTAGTCAGGGCCACAACCTTGTGACTCATCTGTTGCCTAAAGATAACCCAATTAGGTCATAAATTTTCTTGGTCTGATTTTTTAGAAGTATTTCTAATTGAAAGAAAAAAGACCATAAATTGTTATCACAATTTCACTACTTATAAAACAACCCTTCAAAGAAAAGGAGAGTACTGTTTTTTTCACTTACTTTAATAAGATATATATATAATAAGATAAGATATATATATATGATATTAGACATTAACTTTAATAGCAACTTTCCCAAGATTAAACCGATAATAGTTGGTAAGCATAGGACGAAAACAGAAAAAAAAACCTATAATTGATCTGAAAAAGGTTATCTTGAAAGACTTAATGCACTCTTCACAAATGTTGTAACTGGCTTCTATACATTCATCATATAATCAGTGCAAAACCATGGGAGCACTGATGCTTCCATAACTCCACTTAGAAAACTACAGAAATATTGTAAAGGGAAACTATTCTCCCATGCGCAAGATCAAAGGAACAAATCAAGGGAAATGGGTGTAATTTTACTCTGACCAAACACTAATAATTTAATTGCTACAAATCATCAGAAATTTGAAACTTTATCAATAAAAGAGGGAACGTTCACAGGCATTTTCATGTGTTACTTCTTTTTTATTTTAACCTTTTACAGAACTACCATTATAACCTGTTTTATAGATTACAAAGCTAAATTATTAGAAAATAAGCTACTTGATCAGTATTCTCATTATATGTTATAGCTAAGTTTGAACCCAGAATTTCTAACTTTGAATCCACCCATTTACAACCACAATGAAAAAAAAAATCCTAAGTATTTTGAGAGGGGAAAAAAAAGAGAAGTAAAAGTAGGAAAGTCTGAGAGGGAAAGAGGGAGAGTGTTTACATTCATTAGGATGGTCATATTTTTTAATTACTTTAAAATCTCCAAAGAGAACATTAATTATGGGGCATTTGTTGCATAAAAATTTACAGAATTCTTATAAATAATGAAACTGTTTTTGAATGTTTATAAAAATCCAGATTAAAATTTATCTATAACATAAGTCATCTATAAAAAGATCTGTGTACACATCAAGACTTGGAAGAAACTGAGATGGCTATTGCCATTTTAGAATAATTTTGTTCTTGTTACTTAAGTTATGGGGAGTTTTGTTAGTAAATCAAGGTTATTTAAGTGTCTTTGCAAACACATTCTTCTAATTTATAATTTTAGCACACCAATCAAGCACTTTTAAGATTTTTAAGATTTAGTTGTAATTCATTTGTAGAATAGACCTTCATCTTAATAGCAATGATTTTGGCAATTACGACCTTCAGTATATATTTTAAATCTCTTAACTGAGGTCTTTCATGGTGATCAGAAAATTTTCCTGCTAAGAATATGAGTGTATACTTACATAGTAACAAAATATCATAGCTGTAAGGAGTATCTGTAATCTAAATATTCTTGAGAGTTGCTATTAAATCGTCAAGACTCTTTGAGGTAAATGGGCTTTACTTCCACTTTAGCAAAAAGAAAAGTAACCATTTGGGAAGAGTGGTTTTCCTTAAAATAGCACCATGAATTGTGAAGAGAAATCTCTCTCCAAGGTGACATGCAAAAGTCCTCTCAGCCCCAGAGTCGGCCTCCACCAACAGCAAAAACAGACGTTTTGTGAGAAAGTCAGGCCACTGTTTCAGAAACCTACTTCAAGCATCTCTAGCCTCTCCTTTCTGAGTCTGCCTCCAGAAAATCCTTATCATTCCACTGTTTCGTTATCTACAGTCCAACGGGCTATTCTTGGCTAGGCTTAGAACACCTTGACTCCTTTAATAGAGCTTAGGAGCCAACAGAACTTAGACCTTAAGACAATAGACTTAGACGGTAGAACTGAGGAGTCAGAAGGACCCTGGAAAAACCACGTAGCAGGAGCAGGAGAGCCTTCCCAAGGAAAGTATGGCCTATCTGAGATAAAGAAATCTTAAACTTGGCCTCCATATCCTTGGTGACATCTGTCTTTAGAGTGTGTATGTGCCTGTGTGTGGTGTGAGGAGAGCCGGCCTAAGGTCTCAGACCAAGCGCCCTATTTCTGAGCTGTATCTCCACCCCTTTAAATGTTGTTATTTATGTTATGTCAATGGGAGAACACAAAAGTTTACTTGGTGTTTTCAGAAAAAAAATTGTGGTGAACAAAGTAACTACTGTTTGCTCTGCTAGAGGTTCAAGGTGGAGGGAGATAAAGGTCACAAAGCCAGCATTAAGAAAAGGTGCTCTGCTTTGCACTTAACACTCGTTCCAAGACTTAGCTTTCTAACTGATTGTCAAGGTAGTTAAGTATCCACCACCAAATAAGACTTTGTCATCACAAGAGGACCTCAATTGGTAATTGTTATCATTAATATGCATATCCATCTAGATGTGAGCAATCTTATATTCCATTTCTCTCCTCTATTTCCATAACATTTTCATTTTAACAAAAATTTATACATATAAATTGGCAACTGTGGCTACCTCATAGAGAAGTTATGGAAGGAAGAGTTTAATTTCCACTGTATACTCTTTGATATTGCTTGAAATTGTTTCCTAATTTCTATTTAGTTCTCAGTATTTATTAAAGTTTACATTTCCTTTTAAAATTCATACTTATATGCATGTAATTTTATTATTATTTTAGCGAGTGTATTATTTTTAAGTTTTCTCTTTTTAGTGAGTTTTCCATATTGCATTTTCACCAAAGTTTTCAGAAAGGAAAAAATAATCACAGCAGTGACTAAACTAAAGCAGAATTTCGGGCTTTACCAGAACACGACAGAGGAGCGAGCAGTTTTTAAGTGAGAAATTCAGTCAACCTCTTTTGAACTGCCTCAAATTGCAAAGGCTCTTTTGAAACAGGACTTGAGGAGGATTTCTTAAGGGAGGCGGGATGGAGAATCTCACGGTTTCAAAAGTAGAAATCAAAATTTGTTTTTTATTTTAGCCAGGAACACGGTTCTGGGCTAGGGTTTCTAGAAGAGAAAGGAACACGATGGAGGAGTCGCACCACGACTCAGTTGACGAAGCAGCCTTCCGGCACAGAGCCCTATCCTGCCCTTTTCCTGGGCTTGGCTTCAATGAGAAACTCAAGCGGTGAACCTATACAGATAATCTCCTTTTAATGAAACGCAGGAGGACCCCAGGAATCCACCGACTTAACACACCGCCCACCTTCACCCTGCCTGATCAGGGCACACCTCACCTTGCTGTCTATTTTCACGGTCAGCTGTCAACGCAACCCTTTGTGTCTCATTCAGAATAAGAGCAGTTCGGAAGCGCTCTTAGAGAAATGAAAATGATGACCGGAAGACGCACGTGTGACGAAGTGACATTTGGCGTGGACCCCAGCAAACGCCTGACCACGTCTGACCACTCTCAACTTTCCCAAGCCCAACTCTACCCATCCTCTGCGCGGACACCTCCCGGCTTGCTACATGCCGTCCACCCAGTTCTCGGGGACCCGCTAGCCGTCCCCTCGTGCTCGGGGAGCGGCCGGGACGCGCCCCCTCGCCGCAGCCTCCCTTGCCCCGCAGCTCACCGGCCACCTCCCTCCCGCCACAAAGGCAGCAGCGGAGCCGGGGTGACAGGCCTGTGACCGCGGGCGGCGAAGCTAGGCAGCCAGGGACAGGGACCGGGATAGGGTTTCCTGCTGGCACAGGCGCCTGCCCGGCCGCACGACTCACTCAACACTCCTGCGCCGCCTCCTAGGTCGTCAGAAGAAAGTCCAGGCGACACTGCCCTGAGCCTGCAAGGTATCCAGCCCGCCAGAGGACAGGCCTTGGCCGCAATCGAGTGCCCTCGCCTCCCAGTACCCGCGAGTCCCGGCAGCAGCTCACCTGACCCCGACGGGAGCAAGGGCAGAGGGCCCGGGTGGTCTCTGCAACCCCGGGCGGCTCTGCGCTGCGCTCTGCTCCGAGGTGCTAGCGCCGCCGGTGGCTGGCGTCTCTGCGACAGGCCGCGGGCTACGCGCTCAGTTCCCGGGGGCGGAGCGAGGCGCCACAGCGGCCAGAGGCGGATTCCTCAGGTGCTGCCCCTCCCGCTCTCCCTCCTCCTCACTGGACCCTCCTGGCTTGAGCACCCGGTGTCCTTTTGGGCCTCCGAGCCTTCGGGCCCTAGAGGGTCGGAAGTGCACGGTGCCAAATGCGCTCCCACGTGTGCTGTGGAATCCTTCGTGCAGTCTTCACGCCTGGGTTTGCAAACTTTAGCGCAAATTTGATGTGTGTGGCCACTCTGGGTAAGGAGGTAGTAGTGTGCTGGGGGTCTTCTGGGAAGGATTGCCCCCTAGTGCTGCTGAAGAGTGTGATCAAAAAGCACAATTTTTTTCTTCTGGATCCTAGTTCATTCAGAGTGCTTTCAAGTCACTGTGTGACTTCTTTGTCACTAGATAACGATTAAAAGTCCCTTTGCATGGGCAGTGATTGGTCAAAAGCCCTTGTCCTTTTGCATGAGGCGGATAACAGGACACAGACAAAACCAAACTCACTCCAAGTGGGTTCCAAGCCAGAACATATGTCTGTACCTCTCTGATGAGCACTCCCTGGAGTTCCAAGACACTGGCCCCCCACTCTCCTGCTGTGTTTCCCAGACCTTCAGGCTTGCCCTGCTCCTGCAAAACTTTCAGAGACCACAGGGAAGTTTCACCAAGGGCAGCCACTTCCAGCCAGCCCTGGTCCTTAAAGGTTACTACAAGGACAAAAATTCTGGAGGGATTCTGTGGTCGGTTAGTGACAGATGTCGCTCCAATTTTCACAGTTCATGGCCTCTTGTATTCAAAGCTAAATCTGATTTTCTTGAACTTTTGAAACTGTTGCCGGAGACATCGTGACCACACCTTCCACTAAAAGCAGCTTCATCCTGGATGAGTTGAAGCATCAAAACACAGAAAAGTTGAGCTATTTTCATGCCTTTGAGACTGTAGCCCCGATAAGCCGCCAGTAGGTATGTTGACATTGTTGTCAAGTGTTGTGGTATCATTCTCAATCATAGTTGAAAGACAATGTTAATTAAACTGTATCACATATGATCTGTAAGTCAGCACTCTTACTTTTTAATGGTTTGTTATTTTTGAAATTAAATCTCTCACCCCTTTCTTTTCTTGCACACCCTTTCTCTATCTCAAATTCATGCCCTCTTTTTAATTGCTGTTGCATATATATGTGAGTACTAAACACATAACTAAAACTTCCTTAGTCTGTATAATGTTGCCTACACGAATGATCTCAGGGCTGACAGCATGGTATTGAAGGTAAACTTGCTACCACTTTACTAAACCAGAATAATTTCTAAACACATTTGTCTTGCTTTTTAAACTTTCCCCTCAAGCCAAAATAATTTTCCCTTTTTTTCCTCTTCTTGTGGCATAAGGAATTGCCAGAGAACTGAGACAGCTCAAAGCATGGGTCAGTATGAGTAGTGAAGGTAGAGATGTGTTTGCAGCTCAGATTGTCTTGTACATTTTACAGACTTAAATAAAGTGTTCCTAAATAACTACAACATAGAAGGTGCAAATGGTTAGCGGTTTAATTTATCACATTAAAAGAAATGATCTCATGTGTGGAAAAGGCAGGACCATGAGAGACCAAGTTATGTCATGTAAACTAAGTTCATACAAAATTAAACAGAAAAAAAAACACCTTCAGTTGTACATGTCTAGAATTCAAGCACTCAGGAAGCTGAAGCAAGACTGTAAGTTTCAGGCCAACCTGAGCTACATAGTGAGCTTTAGACTGACCTGGCTGCATAGCAAGTTACCTGTCTCAACAACAAAAAGAAACAAGAAATAGTCAAAGCAAATGGAAAACTTTGGGAAACTCGGGCCTTTTGAGCTTTTACAAAGCCTGTGGAATTGAGGGAGAGGAACACCGTGCATTAACAAATGATCTGAAAGTGCAACCACAATGCAGACTCCACTCAGTTTAGTTCAAGGACTGTTAATACCAAACACCCTAGACTCTACAAGAATGTCACAGCTCAAGGACCTTCATTTGATAAAGGATTCTGGTATTCACTCTTCCATAGTTCAACAAATATTTATTGAACTCCTACTGAAAATCAGCTGGCTTAATGCACTGATAGTCCTAGGTAGACTTCATCATTAAACAAGATGGAGTTTAAACAAGTTTAAACAAATCATTAAACAAGGTTAAAAGTTAATGATAAAACCAGACAGTGGTGGTATATGCCTTTAATTCCAACACTCAGGAGGCAGAAGCAGGTGGATCTCTGTGAGTTCGAGGCCAATATGGTCTAAAGAGCTAGTTCCAGAGGAGCCAGGGCTACACAGAGAGATCCTGTATCCAAAAACAAAAAAACAAACAAAAAACAAATTTAGGTCGGCAGTGGTGGTGCACGCCTTTAATCGCTTTGCTCTTGGGAGGCAAAGGCAGGTAGATCTCTACGAGTTTGAGGCCGGCCTAGTGTACAAATCGAGTTCCAGGACAACCAGAACAGTTACACGAAGAAACCCTGTCTCAAAAAACAAAAAGTTAGTAATAAAAGTGCTACTATTAGGTCAAATTACTTGACTCTCTCAGCATCCCTGTTAGTAAAATAGTCCATGCTTCAGGGAGTGGCTGGCTGAGATTAGCTCCTAGAACTCCATGAAACATTTCTTCTGTCATTGTCTCTGAATTCTTCCACTCTGTCATCTACTTCCTAATGATTTCCAAATGCCTTATGCTTCAGGAGAGTCCACAGAAATGATAGAATACTTACAAATGTTTACTGTAAAAACCCTTTGCTTCACCACAGGGCAAGTTCTGGGATTACAACCTGGTCCTGCTCCCAGGAGAAGTCCGACTTTGCGTTTGTTTCTTTGGTCCTTAGCACCACCCTCTGGACTATCCTTCCTCATTCATTACCCTCTGTGGCCACATCAGAGGTAGGCATTAGAAAGCAAGCTGTCTTGGGAGACTCCAAAGTTTTCACAGCCCGTTATTGATGCTGCAAGTTTGGAGGCTTCAGGGTTCTTTTACAGTTTTCTTGATTTCTTTGAAACCTGATCTTCCCTTGGGATACGTGTGCTTTTTGTCAGTCAGACCCAAAGTTTGCTAACTGGCAAAATTTCAAACACAGTTGACCAGTGTGGCTGTTTTGTGTTCTGTTCTTCAGGGAAGCTTCATTTATTACAATAAAAATGAAATATCACTACACCCTATACTTATTTCTTTGCTTCATTCTTCTCCAGTCTCACCTCACCTGACTCAAGCTTGGTGACTCCCCATCCCTGCCCATCATCATAACAGTCAGCCTCCTTTGAGAAAGATACAATTTCTACACAGAGTTTATTTGTTGCAAGTAAACACATCCACCTTCTAAGTTAATACCATTGTTTTCAGCTGTTAACACTGCTGTGGAGAACTGAATAGTGATCTGTCTAATTCCAGACTGTGTTGCCAACTAGCAATGCTTGGTAGTCTAGACCCCTAGTCACAAATATGAGTAGACAAAAAAAACACTAGTTAGAGAAAGAATCTGTCATTTGAAAGAAAAAGGAAAAAGTTAAAGCAAGAACCAAGAATTTTTTTTTTTAAAGATTTCTATGTTCTTTGATGAAACTGAATAGTATCCAGGGCAGGTTATCATGAAAATGGAGGAATCTGAATACCAGGCTGTCCTTGGGAACTAAGAAACAGACAAATGGCGGCCAGGAGTGTTGATGCATACCTGTTGCAAGATATTTGATACACTGTATAAAGGTATGCCGCTCTGACTGGTTTAATAAAAGGTTGAATGGCCAATAGCTAGGCAGGATTTCCAGGCACAGAGGATGCTGGGAAGAAGAAGGATGGAGACACCATGAGATGCAGAGCAAGCAGGATGGGCACTATGGAGATGAGGTAATAAAGCCACAAGGCAGAAAGCAAATTAATAGAAATGGGTTAAGTAATAAGAGGTAGTTAGAAACAAGCCTAAGCTATTGGCCGAGCTTTCATAATTAATAAGAAGTCTCTCTCCACGTGGTTACTTGGGAGCTGGCAGGCAGGAGAGGAAAATCTTCCCACATATGGCATCCCATGTTGGGTACCATTTATAGCCCGAGTTTTGTTTTTTTTTTTTGCAAGGACCACCAGCTGCCAAATAATAGCAGGGAAGTTGAGGCAGGAAGCTCACAAGTGTGAGACAAATAAGAGATATGTGGCAATCCAGGCCAGTCTGGTCAACATAGTAATATATCTATCTTGCTGGGCCATGGTAGTGCACACCTTTAATCCCAGCACTTGGGAGGCAGAGGCAGGTGGATCTCTGTGAGGTCGAGGTCAGCCTGGTCTACAGTTCCAGGACTGGCTCCATAGCTACTGAGAAACCCTGTCTCAAAAAGCAAAACAAAAAAACAAAAACAAAAATCTATTTCAAAAAAGAAAATGGAGAGACAGGGGTTAGAGAGCTGGCTCTGGTTAAGAGAACTTGTTACTCTTTCAGAGGACACAGATTCAATCCCAGAATCCACATGGTAGTTCACAATCATCTGTAACTCCAGTTCTAGGTTATCTGCCCTCTCCTGCCCTCTTTGGGCACCAGACATGCACATGGTACACAGACATACATGCAGGCAAACACATAAGACAAATCTTTAGAAAGAAATGAAAAGAGAATGTGGGTTGGTGTTGGAGTATTTTCCCAGAATGTAGCACTACAAAAAGTGAGAGGGGGAAATGTTTATGTATTGAGAAGTAAATTTCAAAGTAAAATGAAGTGCTATATACTGTAAACTATAAAGCATCACTAAAAAGGAGATAAGTAAATGGAAAGACAGCCTATATTGCTGGATTTGTAGATTTGTCATTGCTACAATGACAATACTTCCCTAACTAATCTACAGAGCCAATGTAGTCCCTATCAAAACCTCATTGCTTCTGTAGAAACTGACAAGTTGGTCTTATAGTTCACAAGGAGACTGGGACTGATGGAGCATGTGATCAATCCGGACTCTCTGAACGTGGCTGAC
>LOJH01046521.1:0-13381 GCA_001685095.1 Ellobius talpinus
GAGGGAATTGGGAGGAGGGGAGGAGGTAGAAAATTTTTTAATAACAATAAAAAAGTGTCTGAAATAAAAAAAAGAATAACTCAGATTAATTCAAATACTTACAAACACTGCAGACCAAGTACATCTTGCCAAATTCAAGCAGTTTCCTGCTTGTGGTCTGACTACTCTCTCTATTGTCTTTCTAACTCCAATCTGTTTGTAAACCACTAATACCAGATATAATTCGAGACAAAGGTAAAACACATGTATCCAAAATTATGTGTAGGTCCTTTACGTTAAAATATTTAGTTATTTCAATAATAGAAATAGACCAAACTGCCCTATTTAGATCAGATGTTTCATTCTACTTAATTATGTAAAATATAGAGTATTTCTCACCTCAAAGCTTAGACTTTTACTTTTAAATCTCACTGCTTCACACTTCTCAAGATAAAAGTTTCAAAATATGCCATCTTAAAACTAAAATCTTATTTTTGTCCTTAATATATACTACGCAAAAACTTGCAAGCAGAATTTCTAAAAATATTTAGTGAAATTATGATTTAGGCAGGTAGTGATGGTGCCAAAATAAAGCTATATGATTTTTTTTCCTCTGGCTGATTTTGTTTTATAAAATAACATTTACCATACATTTTACTAAAATTATAAATACTTAAAATGGTTAGTATTTGTACTTAACATGCTAATTTAAAACTACCATTTGCAGATCACCAATCAGAGAAAACTTACTCTGAGAAATAAGACATGAGTTAATTTGTAGAAACAAAATTATCTTATGGAAGATAAAGAAAATCAAGAACAACCAAAATCACCCAGATAAAGAATAAATTCTGAAAGGGCTGAGTGCAAGGGGAGAGCTGTGGTGTGACCAGGGAGGACAGATCTTGTAGTTCTGGTTGAAAAGTCACATGGAGATACTGGGAGCACTAGCTGAGACTGGAGTAGCATATGTCCTAGCTTCATCAATGAAGGAAGACTTTTCATGACACCTGAACCACAGATGAGACTGTGAAGGGAAGGGTCAAGATTATACACAAAGGGGTTTAACTGGGGCTGGGTGCTCCTTGCTTGATCCGGTCTCTCGCTTTTTTATGTTTACTGCAAGTGGTTACATAGGGGGAATTGCAAAGGTATCCGGACAACTCTTGTCCAACATACAGCCTTAATCAAGACAGGACAGATGTTTGCTAGGCTCGTTCCCAGTTCCCAAGTACCTCTGAAGCATATGTCCAAGCATCAGATAAACTGACTGATGACGGAGTGTTTAAAAATGTTTCCTTTTGCTTTCTAATTATCAAACTTTCCTTTAATTCCTTGAATAAAACACAGGTATTCTCTAAACTTATAATGAACTATGTCGATTTTTCAATTAGAAAATCAAATATTACATAAATCGCTAGCACTGAGAGTTTCTGCTACTCTCATAAGGATCTCAAAAGCATACTTTTTTTTCAACTGCAAGAGATACTCATTGTTTCTCTATAAGGCTATGCATAAATATATACTCATAAACATTGAATAGGATAGCAAGATCGATGAACAAGTAATAAAGTTAAATAAGATGTTTACTAATGTGTGTACTAACATATAACAATAACTTGTGTAAAAATGTGTATTACAAATAGGCCACAGCTGCAAAAACATAACAACTCAAACTCCCTGCTTGTTTAAAATATACTAAGATATTAAATGATTCCCATAAAATTAAAATGTTAATTTCCTTAATAACTTTTAAAATTGATTTATATTTTAAGAATTTTTCTAAATAAAGTATATGAATTATAAAACTCATTATAAAATATTCATTTTATAAAAATAGGAACTTAATTTTTGGCCATTCTACCAAAATAAATCCCAGTTCAATGTGATCAACATCAAAATTCCAACACAATTCTTTAACAGATTTTGAAAGGACAATTCTCAGCTTTATATGAAAAAGAACTGGATAGATAAAATAAAAAAAAACTTGCTCAGCCATGCTCACTGCTGCTAAGATGGTGCTTAGCAGAAGAAGGGATAAACAAAATGTGGTATATTCACACAATGGAGTATTATCCAACTGTTTAGAAAAATGACATTAGGAAATTTTCAGGCAAATGGATGGAACTAGAAAAAAACATGCTGAGTGTTTTAACCAAGACCCAGAAAGATACTGTATTTTTGTATTCTCTTATACATGAATATTATTCATAAACTAAATGATAACCAAGCTACAATCTGTATACCCAAAAAGGTTAGTTATTCAGTAAGGGACAAGTGGGGATACATGGATCTTTCCAGGAGGGTGGAAAAAGAATAGATTTTATGGGTGGCCTGGGAGTCAAGGGAAGGGGAACAGGGAGTTCAGGTGTAGGGGAGAGATGGGATTGAAGAAGGGAATGGGGGGAGACAGTTAAAACTGAGGGGTATTTGTTAATGGTAGGGAAACCAACTGCAGTGGAAACTTCCTAAAATATATGAAGACAATCTTAATGAAGTCTCCAAATAATGAGGGAGACAGTCCCAACTGGCCATCTCTTACCATCAAATTCAGGGTTCAGAACACCTGATTGGAACTGGATTGTATCTAATTGAGCTGTTGGGCAAGGGGTCCCATGGATGCTGGTGCCAAGATAAAGAGCTTGCTCTCTACAAACTGACAGCAATGCCCCATTGGTAAAGACAACACTCACACAACTCAATAAACATAGTGAAGTCAAGCTGGTGCCTTCATAGAACCTTCACCCCTCCATTCTACTGTCTTTGGTAAGGGAAGATAATCTGTGGGCTACCAAAAGAGAAACATAAACACCAACCTAAGCTAAAAACTTTTGACGTATAATCTGTCTTGCCTGCAAAATACGCTAAGGGAATTGAGGCACAAAGTTTGTGGGAATAACCAACCAATGTCTGATTTAAGTTAAGGCCCACTCCACAAAATGAAACCCACACCTGACACTGCTTGGCTCACCAAGAACCAGAGATTAGATAGCCCAGGGTCCTAAGGTAAAACCAAATACTAAAACAACAACAACAAAAGTAGCAATATAATGACTCCAAATGACATTCTGCCACACTCACAGATCCACACTTTGTACAGTCATCAGCAGAGAAAATTCCTCCAGCAGCAGAGGGGAACAAAGAGACCCTCAGCCAGACATTATGAAGAGAGTGAGAGATCTTTGAATCCGCTTCTCTAGATGGAATGTCTCCATCAAATCCCTCTCTTCAGAGCTCAGGTAACCCCACAAAAGAAGAGGTTGAAAAAGTATAAGAGCCAGAGGGGATGAGACGCCAGGATAACAAGGCCTCTGAGTCAATTGAGCAAGGCTCATATGAACGCACAGAGACGGAAGCAGCAAGCACAGGGCCTACGTGGGTAGGAAACAATCCCTCTGCATGTATACTACAGTTTTCAGTTTAATATTTTCTTTAAAAATATCAAAGATCAATGTTTATTAAAACTTTAACTATAAATAACTAAAATGGAAAAAAAGGGGGTCATTTGCTCTGCCTTTACTCCAACATCTAGGTCCTCTGTTCCTTGCCTTTTGGAGAAAACACTACATTGTGAAATTTACTATGCAGATATGCCAACAGAAGAAAGAGAAAAGAAGTTGGCTTCCTACTCCTGACATTGATTCCTCTACATTCTACCCAGTTTAGTATTTTTATGGGAGTCCTGAGTATGTGAACGACTGTGTCTTGAATTCTTGCAGCTCTTTTCTTTCTGGTGGTTTGCCTTGTCCAAGTCTGATGTGATGTTTTTTGTTTTATCTTATCATATTTTATTTGGTCATGTTTTGTTGATTATCTTAGAAGTCAGTTGTTTTCTATGAAAGACAGAAAGGAGATTCAGATGAGAGGAGAGGTGGGGAGGAGCAGGGAGGAATAGAGGAAAGGGAAACCTTAATCAGGATATATTACTAGAGAAAAGAATGTATTTATAATAAAAATAAAAGTGGAAAAATAAACCTTAAGAACTTTCAAAATAGATTCATATTTAAATTTTCTTCTAAATAATAATATATTTATAAAATTAGAACTTAATTTCAGTCTCAAATTTCCTGAAAAAAATACAAATATATATAAAAATATAAGTAAATATATTATAGAAACTGTCTACACAGAGAATGTACAGCAATATTGCTGTTACACATTATTATTCTTATGAGACATGACATTGTATATTAGTATGCCACCATGAGAAGACCTGACATAGAACAGTGGCTTCTTATTCCAATGATGTCATATGTATTGGTTTTATGTAAAATAAAAAAAATTTCCGAGAATATAAGTAGTTAATAGAGAATACAAAACAGACTGAAAGAAATAGGTAAACAGTGTAAGATCACATATATTTCTAACATCCTGAATTTAAATTTAATTTCTTTTCAAGAACTTAGATGTATCAAAGACTTTTCTGATAATCTGAGTTCAAGACAGAGGCAATCAAATTTAATTTGTGCCTTCATATAGGCGACTTTCACAGTTTACAATGAATTACAGAGAATTCCAGGTGGAACTGTGGGAGCAGTTTATTTTTTTTTCATATATACCTACTGCTTTATACACAAAGCTGGAGATACTGTTGCTGTGTTTTGGTAAATAATTCTTCTAAAAAAAAAGAACTGGCATATCCATCTTGGTAGGCCCTGAATACACTGAAAGCGCAATTAAGGGAAGATGAATGAATTCCCTGTCACAACACATTACATCATGTAAAACCTACAGCACCTATCTCCAGGAAAAAAATCACATCACACAGAAAAGAAGAATGAACAGAAGGACTTGTTCCACAAAATGAATTAGATAGCATTCATTTATTCACACGCTCATTCACAAAGGGTATAAATGCATTATACATAAGCACTTTATTACTTATTATGTTGCATACATCATCCATTTTAGTGTTATTTTTAATCAATTTTAAATTATACAATAATCTTTCCTTATGATACTATTGGCAGCTAGGCTTAAGTAAAGATTGGCTGTTGAAAGATACCTCAAGTCAGTAAATGATGTTAAAGGACAGAAGAGAAAACATCCAGTGAGTAACACCCCCTGAATGTCTCTATTAAGTTGACTCACAGGATCTTCGGCTTTAATTTCCATGATAAAGTGTCATTCATTTTGTAGTAATGCAGAATGTCTGTGGATGTGGGCATAAATGTATTCTGACTGGATCAAAACTTCAAAATCCCCAACCAACAGCAGAGGTCCTGGTATCTCTACTATACTAGTGACAATAGCTGCTTTTCCTAGGACCCACAGAATTCTGGCTTGTAAAATTGGTTGGTTTTCTTTCCTAACTTTAAAACAACAACAACAACAAAAACTTTGTTTCATCTCTATGATTTTCTTTGTATGGTTTTCCAAACCATTGCCTCCTCTATCAATTTCCAAATTTCTTTCCCTGTTTTCAACAGTTTACTTTATCTTTGGCTCTCCATTTGTCTGTCTTGTTTGGTTGGTTGTTTTTTGTTTGTTTAATTGACTTTTTATGGTGCTCTAGTTTTATTTGAGCATCTAAAATTGTTTATTGGACATTGGCCTGATTTCCAAAGGGAAGTCTGAACAAAAATTTTGAAACAAAAAAACTGAACAAAGACCATGAAGAACCAATCCTCCTTTGCAGGGGACACATGACCCTAACCAGGGTGCTCACCTTGTGATTTCTCTACCTCCCTAGGATTTGGACACAACCAGAAAAGAGCTGGAGATGCAGGTAAATGAGCCATCTAACCCAAAGTACAGAAATGGATGACGGTCTGGGACAGAGCCATCTGGGACACTGTGCAGGCATTCTGGCTAGGTAACAGAAGAAGTGGAGGAGTTTGGAAGCTGGAGACATGGTACTAGGATTTTCTTTTCAGGAGACTGGCCACACAAAAGTCCTGTAGGCCAGACATGGCAGTGGCTAGCATCTCAAACTGACTTCTTTATTATCACCTGCCTTTCAGATGGTTACCAGGAATAGGTCCCCAGTACCGCTGTCTAATGTAGATGCAGCACTGCATATGGTATTTAACACTGATGGCATAAATCCTAATAATGGCTCCTGCAGCATTATTAGGTCCTCCTTTAAAGTACTCCTGGAATTCTGCAGGGAAGAACTGGTAGACTTCCACAGTATCCAGTCTGCAGGCCCCAGCTACTTCTTGCGCTATTCCTCCTACATTTTCTCTTGGCCTTAAAAATAAGCAGTTTGGCATGACTCCAGGCTCTTGGCAAACTGCCAGATGAAATGCATCAATATGGGCTGGTAGGAGCACACTTGCCTTTTCCATTTCCAGGCTGAAGCCTAAGTTGGCTGTGTCCTCACACACCTGGTGAACACTGTTCAAAAGGTATCTTTGGCTGTCATTCCAGTAGTGAAATAGGAGGAAATGCCTGACCTATTTTTCAAATTTCTCCACAAAGGTCTTATGTTTCTTTCCCCTCACCTCCTCTTCCTTTTCTGGCTTGGCACTAATCATATAATTGCTGGAGTTATTATACAAATAACAGGTAAACGATTCTTACAGTTTCCTTAAGTACAACAGCATATGCATGCACCAAAGTGAACTCTCTGTGCATCTCTTCCAGCTGCTGCTCCAGTTGCACTCTTCACAAGGTGCTATGCTCCTCAAACAGCATTGGGCCTCAGCCATCTCCAGGCTCTTCAGTTAGAGCTGGCACTCATGCATTCTGTACTTGCAGAAGCCTCGTGCAAGCTATTTCATTTCTTTCTGAAATAGGTTTAAGTGTGTAACCCTCTTTAAATTTATTTTAAGAGGATTTATCACACCTAAAATATTTTTACATTAGTACTTCAGATATACTTTTCTGACACTTTCACTTATGCTTAACATATTAGGAATACCAGCACACAAGAAAACAAAATTAACCAAAAGTTAACAAAACGTTAATCAAAAGTTAACCAAAGCAAACTTGAAGAAAAAGAATAATGTTCATATCTGTATCATGTTCTAACACTGAGCCATAGTAAGAAAATAGTATCATTCTGGCCCAAAAGTAGATAGTCCAACTACTATAAAAATCCATATAGATGTTACTTAGCCAATAAAAACAGATGTACTGTACAGCCCAGCTATACCATTCCTGGAACGTATCTTCCCAGAGAACAGCAGGTCAGTATATCACAAAGACACTTGCATGTGAGTGTTCATAAGGCCCAGCTACACCATTTCTGTGATATATGTTTCCCCAGAGGACCCCAGGTCAGCACAACACAGAGACAGTTGCATGTGTGTGTTCATCACAGTTCTAGGACAGCAACTGTTATGACACCAAACCCAGGTGTTACACAACAAAATGACACATAAAATGTGATGAAAATATGCAATGAAATTCTTTTATTTAGCCACAGAAAAGAATGAAACTGTGTCATTTGCAGGAAAGAGGATGCAACTAATAAAACTAATCATATTTATAAATTTAAGTCAGTTTCATAGTGTTTTTTGTCATTTGTGGTTTATACATTTTGTAGAGATTAAGAAAGTCATGCTTGCATGTATGACATAAAAGTAGAAGCAAAGTTGCTGCAACCCACATGAACGGCTACGAAGGCAGCTAAACACAGAGATATCCCTAGTTACAGCACTGTGAGAATTTTTTCTTTGCAGATTTTTCTACAATGATTATGTAGTTCTTAAATGGTAACTCTATTGGCGAAAATGATGTGTCACAATGGAAAAAGGTAGGAAAGTCCCCTCTTAGGGAGTGCAAAGAGATACAGGAGTAAGTGCTGTGGGACAATGGTCTTGTACCCTGTCACTTGTATTATTTTAATAAAACACTGATTGGCCAGTAGCAAGGCAGAAAGTATAGGCAGGGCAACCAAAATAGGAGAATTCTGGGGAGAGGAAAGGTTCAGTCTGCAGTCTTCACAGAGGAAGCCAGACATAGAGAAAGCAAGATGAGAATGCCTCACTGATAAAAGGTACCAAGCCACGTGGCTNGTCTTGTACCCTGTCACTTGTATTATTTTAATAAAACACTGATTGGCCAGTAGCAAGGCAGAAAGTATAGGCAGGGCAACCAAAATAGGAGAATTCTGGGGAGAGGAAAGGTTCAGTCTGCAGTCTTCACAGAGGAAGCCAGACATAGAGAAAGCAAGATGAGAATGCCTCACTGATAAAAGGTACCAAGCCACGTGGCTAACACAGACAAGAATTATGGACTAATTTAAGATGTAAGAGTTAATAAGAAGCCTGAGCTAATAGGCTAAGCAGTTTATAATTAATATAGACCTCTGTGTGTTTCTTTGGGATTGAACAGCTGTGGGACTGGGCGGGACAGAAACTTCTGCCAACAGGTAAGGGTCCAAAAGTAATGGGAATGGGAGGTAAGGCTCTCACTATACAATGTGCTCTTGTGCCAAACTGTCCATGTATAACATGGGACCATGAGAGTCAACTAACTGTTATATCCTACATTCTCTAAGCAGTCTAACTACAGCTCTCCAGCAAGAAGTGACTTTGCTCACTAGTAAGACACTGGGGTGAAGTATGTGAATGTTCCTGTCAGAATGTCTGGGTCTCATTTGCATCTTTTTTGTATTATCTAAATTTCTAAATAAAAAAACCTGTCAAAGAGTTTTGCATATACAAACTGTTGAATATTAACTGTGCTTTGTTATTTCCAACTGAGAAAGCTCATCTGTGCTCATGCATTTGCAATCTTCAATAACAAAGGCTAAGGTGGCATGAGACTTTTATAACTTAATATAATTTCTCATGCCATGCCCACAATTAAAGTTATTTCTCGTGTAAATGTCAGAGTTTAATGCAGGCCCCTGATACCCTATATAAGGACACTATTTATAGAAGAAATACAATAGCTTAGGACTTCTATTAATTTTATCACTGCTTTAAAAGGGCATGCCAAGTATGAGTCAAATGATTAATTTCTAATTCACAAAGCTGTTCAAAAAATGCTGGTTCCTTTCTTAGTAGAAGCATGTAATACTTAGATCTCACCCTTTCCCTCTTGTGCTGCCAGGAAGCTCCTACTGATTCCTAAACTTCTTACAAAAGTGATATTGGTTTTATACTTTACATTATTTATCGACTTCTCACATTTATTCATATTTTGTCACTGTACTTAATATCATTTAATTAGTGCTTAGGAAAAGTTACTTCACAGTGTGGGGAGATGGCTCATCTCATCAGTAAAGAGTACCTGCTATTCTTGCAGGCTTCCTGGGTTCAATTCCCAGAACCCAAACAGCAGCTCAGAAATATCTGCAAATCCAGTTTCAAGAGACCAATTCCTTCTTTGGGAGTCTGTGGGCACCAGGCACACACATGGTGCATAAACATAAATGCAGGTAAACACTCATATATACATACATATACATGTGTATGTGTGCATGTAAATACATACACATGTATGTACATATGTATATATGTGTGTACAAATAAATATATGCGTGTATATATTTTTTAAAAAGAAAAGCAAACTCAAATATTTTATGAGCAAGACAAGGAAAGAGAGACTAGACACATTTTAAATAAAAAATATTAAGACCACCCCCCCATGCAAACTTAACACAAGGCAGAACAAAAATTCAAATGGAGGAAAAATAAAATCATGAAATTTGTAGGTAAATGAATAGAACTAGGCAAAAAAAATCATTCTGAATGAGGTACCCAAGACCAAGAAAAAACAAATACGGAATGTATTTGCTTTTATGTGGATATTAGCTGTTAAATCATTAATACCCAGGTTACACTCTGTAGAACCACAGAGGTTAGGACTATGAGAGACAGATATATCTTGTTAGGAAAGGGAAATAGAATAGTGATGGATGGGGAGGCTGGAACAAGAGGATCAGTGGAGGGAGAGAAGAACGGGAGTTAAGGGAGGGAATTTGGGAAGAGACAGCTAACATTAAGGACCGTTTGAAGGGTAATATGGCAATCTACAGTTCAAGCTTACTAAAATATATACATATAAGAAGGTGCTCAAAAAAATCACCAAATAATGAGGAGACAGAATCCCAACTGGTCATCTCTTGTCACCAAATAAAGTTTCTAGTACCTGAACTGGTTACATCAAATTGAGTTGTTAACCAATGGGTCCCATGGAAATCCCCAAACAACTCATGCTGTTGCCAAAACTATAGGTTGCTAGGCGGCTCTCCACAAACACCAAGGTCCCATTGCTGAGGACAATACCCACAGAACTCAATGAACATGGAGAGGTTGAAATGATGGATACATAGAGCCTTCACCATTCTAGCATCATTAGTATAGGAAGGTTCTCTACATGCTACCAAAAAATAAACACCAACAAAGCTACAAACCGGTAAATCAACTGCAAGATATGCTAGTGCAATGGTGGCACAAAGCTTGTGAAAGTAACCAACCAATATTTGATTTGACTCAAGGCCACTCCATGAACTGAGTTATTAAACACCCAACACTGTTTGGGTGGCCACGAACCTGATACTAGATAGCCTAGGGACCTAGGGGAAAATCAAATACTAATGTTCTTTTAAAAAAAAAGTAGCAATAAAATGTCTCCTAACAACTTTCTGCTCTACTCATAGGTCAGCACTTTGTTCAGCCATCACCAGAGAAAATCCCTTTTGCAGCAGATGGAAACAAATACAGAGACCCACAGTCAGATATTATGCAGAGAGCGAGAGATCTTGGAACACACAGCCCTAAATGGGATGTTTCCATCAAATTCCTCCCCTCAGGGTTCAGAGAACCCTGCAGAAGAGGATGAAAGAGCATAAGATCCAGAGAGAATGGAGGACACTAAGAAAACAAGGCCTTCTAAATCAAAATGAGCAAAGCTTATGTGAACTCACAGAGACTAAAGGAGCATGCACAAGGCCTGCATGAGTCTGCACCAGGTTCTCTGAGTTTATAATATGGCTTCCAAATTAGTGTCTTTATGGGATTTCTGAGACTTGTGCCCTCTCTTGGGCTCTTTTCTGTCTGTTCATTTGTCTTTGTCCAACTTTGTTGTGTTAGTTTTTGTTTTATCTTTTATTTTATTTAATTATTATCCCTTAGAAGTTTTTTTTCTTTTTTTTCTCTAATGTCAGAGAGAACCTGGGAGGAGCAGAGGGACGGGAAACTATAATCAGGCTATATTATGTGAGAAAGGAATCTACTTCCAATAAAAGGGGGAAAGAGAAGAAGATTGGGGTAGAGTTGAAAAGTGGCTATACTAACGCCAATTCATATCTAGGCCTAGTGAAACAAATAAAACAAAATGTACATAAGATAGCTGCATGTTATGCCACTGTGACACAAAGCAGCAAGACTCTTGTATGTATTTTGGTGATTAAAATCAATGGAAAGAACCAGATCATTTTAAAAGAATAATTTTGTTACTTACATGTCTAAAATAAAACAAAATAATAAAATATAAATATGAATGGAAAAAGGTTTTAAAATAATATTTTAATATTTAGTATTGCTCTTTCAAAACAAACTTCCCATTAATTTAAACATTAAACTTTTTTTAAAAAGAAACATTTTAATACAAGACATGTGCTCCTCAAACATTATCAACTTGACTGATAATGTATAATGTCATCTGACCTCCAAATACTCTGAAATTGTACATATCCAAATGTGATTTAAGTAATTTACCCATACATACCAAGTGTACTTATTAAAAACTAATTCACAGGTATCAATGCTGAATCTTGCCTAAAAGGCATCCATTTCAAAAGCTAAATAGAAATCAGAATGATATGATAAGTCAGCATCAGTGGTTTAGTGACAAGAGCACACCTATTACCCTATTCTTCTTGACTGTAAGGGACAAGTAGATGTAGGTGAATGGGTGACTGCTTCTTCTTCTAAATCTCTCTTTTTTTCCATGGTACCCCTTTCAAGATGTCATTTTTATTAAAGATTTATTTATGTATGTATTTTATTTGTATGAGTGCTCTACCTGCATGTCAAAAGAGGACATCAGATGCTGTTATAGATGGTCGTAAGCCACCAAGTGGTTGCTGGGAATTGAACTTGGGACCTCTGGAAGAACAGCCAGAGTTTTTAACCCCTATGACCTCGACAAGTCATTTTGTATATTTGTAATATAACATGCACATTACAAAATCTGAGATTTCAGATACCACTTTAATAAGCAATATACTTTTAGAAAATAAGTTTATAAAAATTGACAACAAAGGGCATGTCTTTAATATCAGAACACATTTATGAAAAATAAAAAGTTCATGAAAGAACAATAGTTAAAAATGGCAGACAAAAAGGAGCATTACAGTAAGGTTCAAAAAGTTGGGATGACACTCATAATGAACAAAGACTTTCATTATATCTACAGTGTTACAGTAGACTATACAACAAGACCTCTGCAGGGAATTCATAATAATGTGACCATTCCTACCTTATAACCAGGTCCTAATTGATGAACTGCAAATATCTGTGCCGGGTTAAGAGCTTCACTGAACACATACACGGCCCCAAGCTGGCCACAGAATACCCTATTGGCATCAGCAGTTTCTGAAGATCCAAGAAAGCACTTGTCATAGCTCTATTTTTAAAAGTCACAAGAAATGAATTGTTATTTTTTTAAAGACAGATCATTTAAGAATACACTTCTTCATTAATATAAGTATGTTAAGATACCAATAAAAGTGAAAGCACTATAAAAGCTATTTTCCAGGTATTTCAATAATAAAAGTCAATGAACAAGTTTTAGAAAAAATAAAGTCAGTTACATAGGAGTTAAGCACACATCATCCTTCACATTCTCAAACTTGACCACTTTTTCAAATTGTAACACTAAAGACAGAGTTTATAATTGAATTCATACCTCAGAAGACAAATTATAAATTGTTGACTGAAGCAAAGTTAATTTTAAATTGCTAATATTCACAGATGATCAAATTTAGAGAGGTTAAAGTGAATCAAAAGACTTTATCAAATCTTGACTATAAATCCCTAGTGTTAAATTTTTTTAAATTCTTCTTAATTTCTCCACATGGATATACCACAGTTTTTTTCTGCACTAAACGATGGAGAAAATCAGCCTCTTCTTTTATGAGTAGGGATTATACAGGAACAAGTACACAATAATGATTCAATCTGCTCACAATATCATCCACTAAATGATCTCCCAAATAGAAAGCATGGCACACCTACATCCTTTCAATGCCAACCACTGAAGCCAGAAACAGTAGTTACTGCCCAGTGCCGTCCCTCAGGATATCCCACACATTAATTCTAAGAAGAACACCAATATTCAGCTATCAATATAGACAGAGCGACAGAGAAATCAATTAGTAGATAGACATATCTATCCAATATGAAATCCCATTTGTGCCTCACAAAATAATGAAATAAAATGTTAATGGAAAGGGAGGGGGAGGGGGGATGGGAGAATGGGGAGGGAATTGGGAGGAGGG
>LOJH01046522.1:3195-13381 GCA_001685095.1 Ellobius talpinus
ATGGTGGCTCACAACCATCTGTAATGAGGTCTGGTGCCCTCTTTCTGGCCTGCATGAATACACACAGACAGAATATTGTATACATAATAAATAAAAAAATCTATAAAAATAATTTTAAAAAAGTTTGAACTTTTTAATGTGCAGAGGGAAATGAGTAACTAAAATGTATATATTTTTGTTAGAACAAGGTCGAAGAATGGAGTTGTGTAAGAAGAATTGAGTGCTTGTGATAAAACTCTTAAGAAAACAAAACAAGAGTCTTGTTACTTTAGTTTATTCAAAAACAGGGAATTGTTCTTGGAATGTGCTGCCGTGCCCCTCCCAGCAGTTAGGAGTGAGCTTACTTCAGATTATTCATTATAGTTGGCTATTATTTGTTTATATACCTCTATGGAAAAACATGTTTTGGCCATGTTTGGCTTGTTCACATCTTACTCAAGTGATTTTTCTTAACCCTCAGAGTATAAATTGTCTGATGCTCTGAATAAAGTTGACTATTGCATGAGACTTTAGTCCACCTCTTTCTTAGGCTCCGCTGTCCCAGGTTCATGACGCCAACTTATTTTAAATTGGAGATATCACAATAGGTACAAAGTTAAATAATATTCTAAGTCCAGAGGAGGAGGAAAACTAGGCTTTTTAAAATTCTGTGTCTTGTTTAAAATACAGGATTTAAGGGTTTCAGCTCAAGCCACATATTAAGTAGTAAGATATTTGGTTATAGTTTTAAAGTTTTAGTCATTTTCTCATACATCATTGTAACACGAGGTTTCTGTCCTGCCTGGTCCTGCAGCTGTTCAGTCCCAAAGAAACACACAAAGGCTTTATTTTAATTATAAACTGTTTGGCCTATTGGCTCAGGCTTATTATTAACTAGCTCTTACAATTTAAATTAACCCATAATTCTTGTCTATGTTTAGCCATGTGACTTGGTACCTTTTCTCAGTGTAGCAGTTTCATCTTGCTTCCTCTGTGTCTGGATGGCAACTGCAGACCGAGCCTTTCCTCTTCCCAGAATTCTCCTAGTCTGGTTGCTTGGCCTATACTTCCTGCCTGGCTACTGGCCAATCAGCATTTTATTAAACCAATANTTAACTAGCTCTTACAATTTAAATTAACCCATAATTCTTGTCTATGTTTAGCCATGTGACTTGGTACCTTTTCTCAGTGTAGCAGTTTCATCTTGCTTCCTCTGTGTCTGGATGGCAACTGCAGACCGAGCCTTTCCTCTTCCCAGAATTCTCCTAGTCTGGTTGCTTGGCCTATACTTCCTGCCTGGCTACTGGCCAATCAGCATTTTATTAAACCAATATGAGTGACAAATCTTTACAGAGTACTAGAGCATTGTCCCACAGCACTACATTATGTAATCAAAGACTTTTCTTTCGTTTCCCAGCCACCCAGACCTGAATAATCACACAGAAACTCTATTAATTACAACATTGTTTGGCCAACAGCTCAGGCTTATTCCTAACTAGCTCTTATATCTTAACTCATTTCTATTTATCTGTGTATCACCATGAGACTTGTGGCTTATTGGTAAGATTCTGAGCATCTTTCTCCTTTGGAAGCTACATGGTATCTGCCTGACTCTGCCTTTTTTCTCCATATATATATGCCGTCTTTCTCCATATATCAGATTTCTGCCTGGCTTTACTTTGCTAAACCATTGGCCAAAAGAGCTTTATTTATCAGCCAATAAAAGCAACACATATACAGAAGGGCATCCCATATCACATCAGTCAACTTATTTTTAGGTTATTTTATTTTGTGTGTATAAGTGTTTTGATTGCATGTATGTTTGGGTACTACATGCATGCTTTGTGTCCACAGAGGTCAAAAGAAGGTCTCAGATCCCTTGGCACTAAAGTTACAAGTGATTGTGAGCTACTATATGGCTGCTGGGAAATGAATCCAGGTCCTCTGGAAGAGCAACTAGTGTTCTTAACTGCTGAGCCACCTTGCCAGCCCCACTTCAGTCAACTTATAAAGGCAGTACTCCTAATGACAGATTTAAAATTAAGTTCTTTGGAACTTTGACTAAATTTCTAGTTGTGGTATCATTCAGTATTCCTCAGAAGTGTATTTTCAGAGTTTTCTAAATTTCTTTGCCATTTTTAGTAATTGAATGTGAGGAGTTACTGTAATTTTTAAATACCCCTCTTTAATCTAATTTTGCAAATTTTTTTTTACATTTTACCCATGGTTGTGAAAGCTACTTTTAGTCTATAAACAGTACTGGTTCTGCTGCACATTTTTCTTAGTAGAAATTATTTAAAAGCAATAAAGCAACTTGAAAACATTTAAAACCATTTATTAATATTACTTGTCTTTGAAACCAGAGGTAGGAATTATGAGGTAAATTTTTATTTGACTTAAATTTTATTAATATGATTGAATAGATAATATATCTCCATTATTTGAAATTTCAACAGAAAGGGGACTGAGGATGGCATTCAGTTGATAAGAGTGCCTTCCTAGAATATACAAAGCCTGGCGTACAATTCCCAGCACCACATAAACTGGGCATGGTAATGTATGTCAGTTCAAAGTTATCTTCAACTACATAGCAAGTTTGAGCCTAACCTGAGCTACATGAGCAAACAAAACAAAACAAAAGTAATAAAATTTAATAGGAAAAATACATACAGCAGAAAGTGCCAAAGGATGGTGGCCTAGTTTGCTTTCTATTGCTGGGACAAAAACCATGATCAAAAACAACTTGGGGAGGAAAGGGTTTATTTCAGTTTATAGCTCCTAGATCATGAAGGGAGTCAGGGCAGGCGCTGAAGCAGAGGCTGTTGAGGAACACTGCTTACTGACTTGCTCCCCATGGCTTGCTCAGCCTGCTTCCTTATATAACCCAGGACCACTCACAATCGACTGGACATCAATCATTAATCAGGAAAATGCCCCACAGACTTGCCCACAGGCCAGTCTGATGGACACATTTTCTCATTTGACTTTTCCTCTTCTGAGATAAACCTAGAGCTTGTGTTAAGTTAATAAAAACCTTACCAGCACAGATGTGATATATATTACTATATAACTATATATATTACTATAGCTAAAATAAGAATGATAAATTGTGATGTCTTGCTAACAAGAGAGATCAATGCTGGACAGGTACAGCTGACCCACATAGATCATCATGCTATTTTGTATTTTATGTTTGGGGGCATGATGGTAAGGAGTTATCTAAATATTAGGCCATAAATAATTGACAGTCTTTGGAGAAACATGTATGTGAGAAATCCTTAATTGTGTTGGTTGGTTGGCACTCAGTTTTCCTGCTTGTATGAATAATGTTTCTCACTTTCTGACCTTGAAAGATGATCAGGTGACACTGGTTGCTCTACAAATTGAGTTGTGATGGGGATGCCTTGCTTTCTCTCTCTCTCCCTCTCTAAATGGTGGAGTTGAACACAGGATCTCATGTGTGTTAGACAAATGCTCTACCACTTGAGCTAAATCCCCAGCCCATTTTCTTTTTCAAGTGAATTGAGAAAGTTTAAGATCAGTAATGACACACATGCCATTGACCATCTGATAACAATAGCTGTAGTGGTGCATTGTTTGTATTTCAATACCTAAAGCTTGGCTGAAGACCAGAGGCAAAGCTAAGACCACTAGAGGTCAGGCAATGGTAACACACACCTTTAATCCCAGGATTTGGGAGACAGAGTCAGATGGATCTATGTCCCACCCCATGATACACACGATCAATGAAGAAATAAATCCAGGTAGTGGTGGCTCACACCTTTAATCCCAGTATTAGGGACTCATACGCCCTTAATCCCAGCACTAGAGGGAATATAACATGAGAGGAGAGAGAGGCTTAGTCTACGTAGTCGGTGGCCACCCAGCCTTGGTAGAGGTAAGACTTCTCCAGTGGCTTGGCTGCTTTACTTTTCTAGTTTTTGGGTTGAACCTCGATATCTGTCTCTGGGTCTTTATTATTTTTGCTATTAATATTCAGTTTTTCCTAAAGTTTATGAGAACTTTCAAAATTGTTTTAAATTTGACTTACATTCATCTGAAGTTTTACCCAACTAATGGAGACACTTTAATGAAGTTTTTATCTGTGGGGATTTGATTTCAGTTCATGTATTGATTATGATTTTATCATGATTTTATCTGAAAATACTATTAAATCATCTATTGGAAAAGTTACCACAGAGAATCATTTTTAAAACTCTGGGCGAGATATCTTAAAGGCCTCCAAGACTGCATGGCATGGTTGTGTATGTCTGAAGTCTTAGCACCTAAGAAGCTGATGCAAGAGGCGTTGAGTTTGGGGCCAGCCTGGGCTGCATAGCAAACTGAAAACATCCTGAATTACATAGAAGACCTTGTCTCAAAAACCAAAAGACAAAAGGAAAAACAGCAGCCACACTAGCAACTTCTAAAAACCAAGATACTTATAAGAAGTGACTCAAAGACCCTCTGCAACCGTGTCTCCCACGTTTTCCAGGTGTGGCCAAGAAAACAAGTCCCATCGGTACTCTGACCTTACATCATGCAGCCTTTTAGTGTGTCTTTTAATTGATACAAATACATTTACATGAAATGTTAATCTAGGTTCAACCAGAAATGTGAGCTTTGGTGCAGACTCTGCCTAGGTTTGTCAAAAGACAATACAAAGCTTGTTTAATTCACTTGTTTGGATTAAAGATTCTAAATTGGTTTGCTGTGCCTTCGGGTCTTAGGCTGTGTTAGTTACTATGTCAGCCAACATGAAAGAACATTTTTTAAAAGTTTTTATTTGTATTTGTGTGTGTCTGTGTGCAAGGATGTCCATGTACATTCAGGGCCCACAGAGGCCAGAAGGCATTAGATTCCTTAAATCTGGAGTTACAAGTGGTTGTGAGCTGCCCAACATGGTTGCTTGGAGTCAGACTTTCGTCTTCTGGAAGAACAGGTGCTCTTAACCACAGAGCTGTTCCTCCAGGCCCTAGTTTTTGATTAATAGTGGAGTGGTATAACTTCTAAAACTGGGATCACTGTCTTCACAAAAAGAGAGTTGGCTTTCTTTGTCTGCGGATTCAGTTACTTGTAATCTATTGCAGTCTCTCTATAGTAGTCTCATATACTAAATGGGAGAGTCTAGAAATTAAATATAAGCTGTACATTCTAGCTTAGGTTCTGTTCTGGGTAGCATGATGAAATCTCACAAGTTCCTGACAGGACTGTCCTTTTGTCTAGCTTCTCTCTCATTGTCAGGCTTGGTGGCAAGCACCTCTACCCACCGAGCCATCTTGCTAGCCAAATGAATCTTAAATGATATGAGAAACATTTATAGTAAGTTTATTTATTTAAAAATCTACCAGAAGGCTAAGCCAAAATTTTGTTTGCTTCCCCATCCAGGCATGCCCATTTGTCATCAATATCTATGCAGAAAGATGCAAGCCAAGAATTAAAGCAATCCATATGGAGGCATGCAGTGGGCAACTTGAGAAGGCCATTTGCAAGTCTGTCCTTGATAGAAGTGATGCTAAAGTCATGGATGGCTATGAAAATATAATTGTACATACTTGCAATTATGACACCTGGATAACATCTATCATTGAAAACAAGGTATAGATTATGAGTTAGTTTTCCTTATTTTGGTATAAAGTTTACTACTAATATATTCTTTTTTTACATTGCAGCCAAACACCCTACTATGCTTATAATATTTATAATAGGCAGTTATTCATTTTAGGATTTATGAATCAAACTTGGCATGGCACTTTTTATATTATTTATAATGACTCAAGACCATTGTTTTTATTTTAAAATATGAAATTTAAAATTTGAAGATCACTGAAGAGTCAGTATAATCTACATACGAAATAGAGATATAATTTTTGTTTATATAAAATATTTTCAAAATACTTGTTTAGTTTGTTATATAACAGGATCACCAGAAAATATGAAACATGTTCTCTACTGGATTTTTTTTTATTTTTTTTTAGTCTTTGAGGGCCTGCCACCTAGCTCCCAAATAAATACATGGAGACTTACTCTTACTTATGAATACCCGGTCTTAGCTTGACTTGTTTCTAGTCAACTTTTCTAACTTAAAGTATCCCGTTTCTCTTTAACTACATTTTGCCTCTGGGCTTTTTACCTTTCTTTATTCTGTATATATTTCTTTCCTTCTTACTCCATGGCTGACTGTGTGGCTAGGTGACTGGGTGACTGGCCCTGGAATCCATCTCTCCTCCTTTTCTCACTCCTTTTTTCTCAAGCCTAGATTTCTCCTCCTATTTATTCTCTCTGCTTGGTGGCACCACCTATTTCTCTTTCCTGCCTAGATATTGACTGCTCAACTCTTTATTAGACCAATCAGGTGTTTTAGGCAGGCAAAATATTGCAATTTTATAGAGTTAAACAGATGCTACATAAAAGAATGCAACACATTGTTGCATCATTAAACAAATATCACGCAGTATGAATGAATGTAACACATCTTAAACTAATATTCCACAACACCCTGCTTTCAAGTGTATGAATTACTTAGGAAGACAATACTCTCAGAGAGTACCTTAGACACTAAGTAAACATCAAGTCCTGTAATCTGTCTGCGTGCACAGTAGTTTTAGTCTACTTTCATCTCGCAGTGGTTTAGACCATAGATCTTTGGAACAATGTGTGATGAGGGGAAAGGAGTGTAGAGTAGGATTTTAGCTCTATCTAATGTTTGGATACACTGAGAGACAAGCTTCAGAACAAGGCAAACAGTAGAAGAAACAAAGGGAAGGGGTGGTGTGAAGGATTATTAGGAAGGTCAAAAAGAATGATAGAGTGGATCCATATCATATGTGTTATCTTGAACATTCTTTCTAGGACCTAAAAGCATGCAGTTAATATTAAATAAACACATGCTTATTGAGTTAGTGAATCAAAGAGGAACCCAATTAAATGGATGTTTCAGGCATATTAGTTGGAAGGTAGAATCTGAGTGAATGAATGATAGAAAATAGAGATGAAAGAAAATGAAGACATTATTGCTATAATAAACCAAGGATGAGCTAACTTGCTGTTACAGTCCACAGTGGTCTGGGAATGAAGATTAAAGGGAAAATCCAAAACTCAGTTGAAAGAAAATCTTATGTCATCAGTTAGAAAAGAATGAATGAAGAAGCCCAGAGCACTGAGCAGAAAGCAGCAGCTGGTTTGTATTAATTTGTAGTGGACTAGATTCTATAAACAGATTTTTAGGTCTTATTCTGAGGTTTTTATCTTTATTATTTTTCAAAACTAAAGACTTATAATTTTCTACAGTCAGATGACAAAGTGATTATTCACATCAACAATGAACTAAGTAAAAACTGTGTCAACAACAGAGGACTCAACGTCTTTGCAGTAGAAGTTGCTCCAAGATCTACAATGGTAAATGTTCTCTAAAACCTTTTGTCATCTCTCTTTGGAAAGAAATATTTGCTATTAATGCTATGAATAAGCATGTGGCATGAAATGAAGTTGTAAGTTATTTAACATGACATTCTTAGTACTAAATACAGGAGAGGTAGTGGGATTTTTGTGTTGGTTTTGGGTTATTTTCTCATGTAATCCAGGCTGACCTCGAATTCACTGTGTAGCCAAGGCTGAGCTTTCAACTCTGGTCTTCAATCTCCCATCTCCCACGTGCTGGGATTGCAAACCACCATGTTTGGCGAGCGCTATGACGAGTAATATTCATTTAACTTTTCTGTTCTAGTTTCTTTTAAAAAATTGTTTTACATTATGTGCATTTGTGTGCACATGTATATGCATACATGCACATTCATGCCACAAAATGCATGTCAAAGTCAGAGTACACCAATAAGAGTTGATTATCTCCTTCCACCTTGTATGCTCCCTGGATCCAGCTGAGGGTGAGGCACTTTTTTATCTGAGCCATCTTAACAGCTCTATTCCTGTTTAAGGGTAAAATTAAAACATTAGTTAGGTCCTTCAAAAGATTAATATAAAGATAAAAATTAAATAATATATGTGAAAGCACTTTGGAATATCATATGGAGAAATGCCAAATAAAATTACTAATAATAGTTATTTTAATAACCCCAAATTAAGATCATCCATGATTACCTGAGAGAATAAACATCTCAAAGTTTTAGATAAGTTACTAAGTCAAGAGCCAGAACCAACTCTATAATTTTGTTTTTAGCAGACTCTCGGTTTCTGATGAGGTCACAAATTGAAAGGCAGGAATGATCAGCAGACTCCCAGGGTCTGGTAAAGAAACAGAGAAAAGCTTACTAGTGTATTTTTTTTACCACCCCCTCCTTTCCCCTGTGTTTTCTGTGAAATTCCACAACCTTCTTGAGTAATTTAAAGTTAAAGGGTAAAGACAACTTATTCTTTAAGTTTCTCCAATGAAGACTTAAGAAATGGACTGCAGAGGGTAAAGTATTTGCTGTGCATCCTCAGAACCCTTGTAAAAGCCAGGCATGAAGGTGCACAGTGTGCAACACCAGTTCTAGGGAGAGAAATAGGCCAGATCACAGGCCAGACTGTAGTGTGACGTTTTACTCTTTTGGCTTTTTGGAGGGCCCACAACCCAGCTCCCAGATAAATCACATACAGAGCTTATTCTTAGTCATGAATGTCCGGCCTTAGCTTGGCTTGTTTCTTGCCAGCTTTTCTCAACTTAAATTCTCCCAACTTCCTTTTTCCCTCTGGGCTTTTATCTTTCCATGGCGGGCTGGGTAGCTGGGTAGCCCCTATGTCCTCCTCTCCTTGTTCTCTCATTGCTCCTCCTTTTCTCGTCTTTCTTTCTATTTATACTCTGTCTGCCAGCCCCGCCTATCCTTGCTCCTGCCTCGCTATTGGTCATTCAGCTCTTTATTAGACCATCAAGTGTCTTAGACAGGCAAAGAATCACAGCTTCACAGAATTAAACAAATGCAGCATAAACAAAAGTAGCACACTTTAGAATAATTTCCCCCAATATTTCCCATTTTTTCCTTTCTAAACAAAAATGAAAAATTGTAACTTTGACATAGTAAGACTATTTACAGTAAGAACAATTATCAAGCAAGTAAAGATTACATTCACCATGTACTGAATTCCAATTTATTTGTATCTGGTAAATTTAAAGAAAATATTCCATAATCTATCCTATCTAAGTAAATCTAAAATTTTATAACTAAATTACTTTATCATATCTAAGGAAAACTGCAATTTTAACTATATAGTCTTCAATTTCATCAAAGACCCAAGAAGGATATAATATTATTTGAGTAAACAAAAGGTGCATTGCAAACAACTTCCAAAACTCTAGAAATGACAGAGACATCTGACTGCCTGGACAGTCACCCAAAGAACTTCTGCATTGTTGGGGCATCCATCTTCAGCCTACAGACCTAGAGTATCTTGTAGATTTTTCAATAAATCAGGAAATTTGCAGACTGTCCCACCTATGTTAGCAGTTTGTCAGACACTTTCCTCTGTGTCCTGCAAAATGTCTGGTAGACTCTTCTGTGAAGCAGGAATTTTGAAGGGCTGTTGTGTCTTCTTCCTGTGTGGGCTGCATGTTCAGTCTGCACAGCACATTATCAGCAGTCAAAGGCAAGAGCAGTTTCTTTGCCCAGTGACTAACCTTGCCAAAATGAAAGCAAATAAGGAGTATCTCCAGTGTCCATTATCTCTGAAGTAAATTGGTGCTGCCAAGAGAAGATTTGTCTCATTGTCATGAAAATCTTTTAAATTAACAAAACATTTTAATTGCCATATTCTATAGGTCTTTGATGTATTTGAAGGCCATCTATCTAAAATATATCTATTTAACCTAGAAAACATACCTAACATGTGTACAAATTTGATTGTTATATGGTCAACTACTCACCTAATAAATATTTCTTGATTGTCCTATATAGTTTATAATAATAGCTTTCAAAAACTAGAACTTTATCTTACTTTTTTTAAAAATGAACTGCATAGGTACAATACCTTAAACAAGAGGAGAAACACATATGCAATATGTGGTAACAAAAGCAACCTTAAATTTGTATCAATCTACAAAAACCCTTTAGACAAGAGTAGAAATATATACAGTGTGTAAATTTGTATCAATATACAAAAGTCTTTTAAACAAGAATAAAACCATATATACAATGTAACAGTTGACTTTGAATTTGTATCCATATACCAAAATCCATGACAATGCAAAATATCTGAGATTAATAGTTGTCTTTTT
>LOJH01046523.1:0-11768 GCA_001685095.1 Ellobius talpinus
ATTAAAAAAATAAAAAGAAATATACTTTACAGATTTGTCCTGCATATTGGTTTAATAAAACTCTGATTGGCTATTACATAGGCAGGATGTATAGTTGGGGCAACCAGAGTAGGAGAATTTGGGAAGAGGAAAGGCAGAGATGCATGCATTCATCAGACACAAAGGAAGGAAGATGAGAATGCCTTACTGAGGAAAAAATAGCAAGTTACGTGACTAAACACAGATGAGAATTGTGGTTTAATTTAAGTTGTAAGAGCTAGTTAATAATAATCCTGATCTAGGAAGCCAAACAGTTTATAATTCTTTGGGACTGAATGGCTGCTGGACCAGGTGCAACAGAAACTTACATCTACATAAAGCTGTGAAGAATACAACAGAAAAAGGTACAACTATGTCACATCTCAATTTGAACCCAGATACCTAAGATATATTCCAAACTTTAAAGTAAATATTTTTGATTAACAGATAGTATTTGCACAGATTTATATGAGAAAAATTGTTTGGATTCCTGCATACACTGAGTAGTAATAAATTCATGACCATTAACATAGCTACCATCGGAAAGTTTTATTATTTTTTTATGATGAATAGACTCAAACTCATGTCTTCTAATTATTTTGAATTTCATTAATTACTGTTAATTATGTTCACCCTCAACACTATTCGAGAAAAAAAGTGTTTTGCTTACTGAATGACCTTGGACCTTCTCTTCTCTATGCATTGGGCACTACTCTTCCACTCTGAGTAGCTATGAGAGCAAAGTTTTCATAATCAATGATGGAGTGAGATCACATAATGTTTGTCTTTCTGTACTTGATACTTAACTGCATCCATCCATATACACATGTGCTCAGACACACACACACACATACACACAAACACACAAAAATGCTTTTTAACCATAAGACAGGAAGTTCCATCACAAGTGATAATATGGGTGGACCTTGAAAAAAGGATGCCAGAGGTTGAAAGGAATGTAATTCTAAAAGATGAGCCTAGCTAAGAGATACATAGCTTACTCTTGTCCCTGACTTCATGATATTTGTCTGTGTTTAGCCACTTAATAGAGTTCTTATGAAAACTTAATTCATTATATGAAAGCTATTCCTGTCATTCTAATTCAGTTCAGTGATCATATTTTTATTCGGGCCTTTGCTTTGTGCCCTAATTAAAAATACTCTTTCAGATACATCTTTTGGTTGTGGCTGGTTCTCACTCTCTTGGATCTGTTTGGATCGATCTGTGTGTTTTTGTCTTGAATCAGCCATGTTTATCTATTCCTGGACTGTTTCTGGTTTTGGTGTCACCAAGTTTTGACACTTGACATGTGTCTCTACATTTAAAGAAAAACACTATTTCCCTCATGTCTTTTCTTTTCAAGTTATCTATTCACTTTAGATATTCAACACATCATTTAATTAAATAGAGACATTTCCTATAATTTATTTAGTATGAGTGTTCTATTATTTAAATAAATTGTACATTATGGCACTTATATTTAAAACATTGTGCAAGAAGTTGACCTTAACAACATTCACATGTATAGATGTAGCATGACCATCCAATTTACAGAAAAGGGAATAGGTAGTAGTTTTCTGTACCAAAATATCCATTTTATTTCATAATTTGTGCATAATATAGGAATTCAGTACAGCTAACCATGCTTGACAGCAAAAGATAGTGGGTAGGTTGCTACATGGTATATAAAAACTGCCACACATGGAGACATTACAAGGTTAAGGCTTAAGTCAGATTTTACCAAGTGACTAAGCATGAAACATTTCTATCTTTTGAGTATCATGGAGGGATCATAAGCAAATAAAGAAATAAAAAGTTGAATGTCCTTCAGGCTCCTTCAAACCATTAGTCTTCTGCCCCATGGGCTATTGTAAATAACAAAGCTGGGAGGCTCAACAACATAGTAAATAACCAATTAGAGTTTAGTTATCTGGAACATGGACATCAAATTCTCAGAGCAGTATAATGATTTTCTTTTGTTCCTGTTGTTTTGTTTTTGCTTTTGTTTTTTGTATGTTTGTTTCCCTAAAGTGAATGTGGTATCTATTATGTATAATAAACTGTATAAATAAGAATAACATTCACATATATTTTATAACTCTAATTTATTATTATGTAACAAAATAGCCAATGCCCTTACATATAGAAAACAGGTCTTTATATATAGACTCTAATGTGAGGTCAAAAGGAGTCTGTATTTTTTGTGATAGTCTATCAAGATGTAAGGACACAGAAGAATAGCAACAGCTAAATTTCTTAAAATAAAGGAAATTAGGACATTGAGCAATTATAATTTCTTATTGCTGAAACTAGAGCAATACTGCTATTTTTATAGTGAGATTATTAACTAGAGTATTGCTTCTGGTTCTGTCTGAAGATAATACTGTAGACCATGAAATTTTAATTGACTGTCTAATTTTACTGATATCTGGAAAATGTAAAATAGATTGGAATGAAATGAGTTAGATGAGACACAGAAAGTGTGTATAAATTTTATTCTTCACAATTCAGCCTCAAAGTGAAATGTCTCTCTGGAATCCATTTACATCAAACATTGATATTGCATTTCAAGGCTTTTTCAGCTGATCACTATAGTTAAGGTATGGTGTAATATCTATGCTAAACACATTGCCAATTAATAACCTCTTTTTTAAGAATTCATCACTTAACAAGCTACCTAAATGGCTAGCATTCTAATTGACTAAAAAGTAAATACTAAAGCACACATGAATAAATAAAAATAAAGATTATCTTTCCATGTTGACAAAGGTTTCTGTTCTGCCCAGTCCTACAGTCATTCAGTCACAAAGAAACCCACATAGGTCTACATTAATTATCAACAAGTTGGCCCAGTAGCTTAGGAAGAAAAAAAAGCTAAACAAAAGAGTCAGATTCAGAGTTCCTGTTTTGAAAAGAAAAAAAAACAAGGTGGGGGGAAGGGTAAGTACTGTGGAACTTGTACCCTATAAAGATTTGTCACTTGTATTAATTTAATAGAACTCTGATTGGCCAGTTGCCAGGCAGGAAGTATAGGCAGCACAACCAGGAAGGAAGTATAGGTGGGGAAGCTAGAATAGGAGAATTCTGGGAAGAGAAAAGGCTTAGTCTGCTGTTTTACCCAGACACATAGGAAGCAAGATGAGAATGCCTCACCAACAAAAAGACACGTGGCTAACACACACAAGAATTATGGACTAATTTAAGATGTAAGAATTAGTTAATAAGAAGCCTGAGCTAATAAGCCAACCAGTTTACAATTAATTTAGGAATCTGTGTGTTTCTTTGGGACTGAATGGTTGCAGGATCTGGTGGCAGAGACACCTCTGTCACCATTTTCCTAGCCTTCATGTCAACTACTTAAATGGCACTATTGACAGTAGAACAGAGATACTATCTGGCACCTCTGGACAGAATTAAATTTCAGAATTAATTAATTAATTAGAACCTAGTTTATATTCTCATGGGATAATTCATATAGCAAAATGTGAATAAAACTAAAAGAGAGATGTTAAATTGCAATTGTCACAGGGACAGGACTGAAATGCACATCAACATATTAAGTGACACAGGTCATCCCCTGAACAGCACCATATACCTGCTATCTGAATCAGTATCCAAACAGAAAGAAAGATATTCAGGGAAGTTCTGGAACATTTATGAGCAAATATTTTATTTACCTATGCTCTATTCTTCTAAAATTTGAGGAAAAGTCTGCATATATGGGCATAATTAAACATATGTAAATACACACACATCCATATATATACTCATAAAAAGTAGAGACTTGAAAGACCCATAGGGGAGGTATGTGTTCAGAATTTCCAAAAGAATTTTAGTTTTTATTTTTTTTCTGAAGAGCCAGAAAAAAACACCTAAAATCTTCTCTCCACAGATACCAGTTTGTGGCTCCAATCTGCTTGTCTGAACCTTCGTTAATACCCTCTGTTTCCAAAATGCCTTAGGAATCTCCCATATTCTCTAATGTCCTGCATCATAGGTCTGTATAATATGATCTCAGCAGCAAAGGGGATGCTAGGCAGATGAGTTCCCCTTTCTTTTCTTTGTAGACAGTCCCCAGCTGATTTTCCTCTACATACTCTCCAGGGACCACTGATGTCGTTGGAAACCTAATGTCTCTATGTTTTGAAGTGAGGTCTGGTAGGGCAGTAAGATAAGATCTTCTACAAACTCCGTTTTCCCTACTCAGTCATCCTTCTCTGAGCAAAGGACTAATCTCTCTTTCCTTGGAAATTATGACAAGGAATACAGATATCTCTAAGCCATCTTGCCTACAGTTCACAGTATGGTCTTCTTCATTTCTAAAGAGTGTATTGTTATTTCACATTAGTAAACTGTGACATGGGTGTTTTGTTAGTCAACTTACTAGATCTAGTCAAGCCTGTGCAAGGGCTTTCTCTACCAAAGCATGGCTGAATAAATTTTTTTTCATTTTAAAGTAATTGCTTGCTCTTCACATCTAGTGGACAATCTAAATTTACATTTTCATTGAAACAGGTGGCATATGAATGAGAAGACAATGTCTGATGTATGTGTTCGGGATGTTTTTGTAATGTGTGTGAATGGTGTGTGTGATATGTATGATATATGTGTATGATGTTTACTGCATGTGTGTTGTTTGTGTAGTATGTATAGTCTGAGGTATGTATGGTATATATGTTCATATGTATATATATATATATATATGTTTGTATATACAGCGTACAGTGTTTATTCAAGAAAAATAATGAAGGCAAGTTCATGGCTGCTCCATTTCCACAATTAGTTGACTTTTATAAGGTGTGCAATTATCAGGTATTTCAAAAAATATGCATTTTTATAATGTTTAATCTTCCTTATCCTTATTGGTAAAGGACATTTTTTTAATTTATTGATATCATTAATAATTCTATATACTAATGAACTTGGACACTTTGTTTAAAAAATAATAAAAAAATAAAAATAAGTAAGTACTAAAGTGCTTATTCAGTTAAGGGGTCAGTACCTCATGTAGGCTGGTGACATTTTTCTATGTAGTTGAGGATGACCTTGACTAATGATCATCCCACCTCCACATCCTGATTACAGTATTTACAAGTCTGTCATTTTTCTTAGTTTGTACAGGGATGGGCTCAAACCCAGGCCTTCATTCATGATAAATACGCAGTCTTCCAACTGATCGACCCACTACCTGCTGATTGATTTCTATACGTTTGTAGATGGTAGCAGAAAATTTGAAAAAAAAAGAATTATTTTAGTTTGTATTGTGTGTTATTTGCATCAAGAAATTAAATATTACAACACAATCCATTACAAAATATTTCTAAAATATCTATCTTTATTATATTTAATTTTGTGTGGAACATCTGCTTATGGGCATGTATACACACATGAATATCATAATGGAGGTAGAATTATTGTAATTTACCCAGTGTGTGTTCTGGGAAGAGACTCTTGTCCTTAGGAAGAGTGGTTAAGCACTCATAACCATTGAACTATCTCTATAGCACACAAAATATTTTAAATTATTATAATATAAACCTAAATTGATGATCCCTAAATATTTTCCTTGCTTACCAAAAGTGCTGTGATGGATCTCTAGTATTTTCTTTCTTTTTTGACCTCTTTTCTACCTCTCTCTAGGAAAATACATTTTTTAGAGCCTGTATATGGAGTTATGTTAGTCATAAGTTACCTGGTTTACTGGATAATGAATTAGGTGACACGAAGAAGAAGGAAAGGGAAACCAAATTGAAGATCTATAAAAAGACATTTTTAACAGAAGGGACTCCAAAACTACCTTTGCTTAAGAAGCAGGGTTTTTCTACAATTCATCGAAGATAAGCATTCTAGAATTTCTTTAAGTAACCCTGGACTCTATGTGTGGCAGGCAAGTACTTCACCAATAAGGAGCATCCCTATTTTCTCCCCTCTTTTTCAATTTAAAATAAATGAGACAGACCCTCACTAAGGTGCCAAATATATCCTTTGAACACATGATGTGACCTAGGTGGCCTTGATCTCATTCTGCAGTTCATGCTGACTGAAAATTCAATGTTCTCTTGCCTCAGTCTCTTGAATAGCCAGGATTTCAGGACTGAGTGATTAAACCCATCTGTTTATTGTAAACTTTCTCAACAGACAAGTATTTTATATAAATTGATTATCCAAAAAGTTATTCGTGTTTTTTTTATGGAAATAATGAAAAGTTTGTATTTTAAAAAGCACTATTTATATGTCCTATCTATGGAAGAGAAGTTAAATCTAGTACATTTTAAATAAGAATAAAATGCTTCTATTGACTATATCTCATATTTATTCTATTTTATGCCTAATGTGATATTATGGGTGTGAACAGTATAAAGATTCAAAGTCTTTGCTTCAATGTTCC
Source organism: Ellobius talpinus (assembly GCA_001685095.1). Lineage (NCBI taxonomy): Eukaryota > Metazoa > Chordata > Mammalia > Rodentia > Cricetidae > Ellobius > Ellobius talpinus. The sequence continues at coordinate 6,407 of LOJH01046523.1, forward strand.
TAAATTTCAAGGGGAGGAAAACAAAGAAGTGTACATTCAGATTTCAGAATCCATTAAGATTTATGTTTCTGTTTATGAAACAGACATAATTTAAGCAACAGCTTTGTAGTGACTAACACAGACCACAAACTCAGTTTCCTGATGTCTGAAACAAGACACAAATTAAAAGATGAAAGATAACAGAAATTGCTAAATGACATAATAATTGGGTGTCATGATGTGTCTTTATCCCAATGGCATGTCAAATGGTGTGCTAGTGGGCTGCTTTCCATAAAATATTAAGTAAATGTCATTTAGCACCTACTAAACACATCAGATGGAAAACTGGGCTAAATTAACCCAATGAAGCAAGTCTTAGAGGAACACTTAGCTGTCTAGCAGAAGGGAGAGAAGAGTGTTCATTTTTGCTGTCATATCTGGTGGGTTGTTGAAATGAACATGGAAGGGAGATAATATAGATTCATAAGCAAGCATGTCTATGTCTCACCACTCAGCAAACTGAAAAAATTGGGAAATTACAAGGTTACCAAAGGACAAAAGGAAAGAGTTTAAAAGAAATCAGGAAAAGAAACTGCCCCTCCACCGCCAAAAAAAGCTAGAAGAGCAGCTACTGAAAACACAGAGACTGGTAGCAAAGGGAACTAAAAGAAAACTAAACATTGGAATGTCAGAGCACTTTTTTCCTTGTGGCTTTTACACATCGACTGGTTTCAAGAATTTACAGGTGGAAAGTTGTGTGTATGGCTGAGTTCGACATCAACAAGGTTCACATATTGCCAGATGACATTCTGCTGGTGATTTCATCCCTATTGTTCTTGGAATACAAGGAGCTGTGCTAGAAAACTAATGGGTATTACTTATTGCCTCTTGTCACCTGGCCTATGTGATTTGGTGATACCAGAAGAGAAATATCTGGATAATGCCAGCAGCCACTGGGGAAGCAAAAAGTGAGGTGACAATTCACAAGTTTCATGGTAAAATATAGACTATTATAAATGGGACAATTTCATTGTGCAAACTAGTTAATAATAAGCCTGAGTTATAGGCCAAACAGTTTGTAATTAATATTAAGCCTCTGAGTGATTATTTTAATAGTTGCTGTGGGACAGGGTGGAACAAAAAGCCTCTATTTACAGAAATCCCTGGGAAATGACAATCCTACTTCATAAAGGTGACAATGGAAGTGATCCACCCTGGTGGAATTTCCTATTCTGGATCTCAATTTGCTCCATCTTGATTGTACTCCTTGGGGACTACATAGCTAGATGTATAAAAGTGACTGAGATTAGGCAATCAACATGGATGTGACTTTCTGTCTTTGACTACATGCTTAGTACAATTCTACACCTGGCTCAATTTCATTATAATTGCTGTTAAAGTGTCCACACTGGGGATGCAGACAGAAGGATCCATGGAGCCTGCTGACAAAAGTAGTGGGCACAATTAGTGAGTCACAACCCACAATAAAAGAGCCTATACCCCAAAATATACAAGGTGGGTATCTTCTGAGGAATGACTCTTGAACTTCATCACTTAGCCCTCCACATGCAAGTGTACCCACATAATTGCGAATTAGAAAGATTTCATTTAGATAACCTTTTCCCAATACATTTGATACATTTAATAAATAAAAACAATATATTGCCCCCCTCTCTGTATGTATGTGTGTGCATGTGTGTGTGTGCAAGTGTGAATATTCTGAGAAGGTTCAATCTAATAATGAACAAAGAAAAAAACTATGTGTATGGTTTTAAGGTTGCCGTTAGTTCAACAAATGTGTACTGTAAGTCATTAGAAATCTAATTAAAAATCTATAGTGTGATGTTACAATTATATTCAGCCTTCGAGTCAGAGCTTCCTAGAGCTGAATGCCCTTCCGTGACTTATTGGTGGCATGACTGTCAGTGTGATGTTTTACTTCACTAAGGTTTAGAGTTATCTATCCAAAAGATAAATACTATAAATGTGTACCTTTCATAGATATATGGTGAAAAGTCACATTAAATGATCTAATACCATCTTTTCCATGGTGGATATGTTATAAATAGATGCTATAACCATTATGGTCACATATGGGAAGGATAGTTGTCTTGATGCCTTGGTTAATTTAATCAGAAATAGGCTGAAAATATATATTAGTAAGTATAACTAAGCATTTCTCAAGTCTTAGTCACCTGTTGGATGACTCATGGAAAAATTTTAGTTTCTTTTCCTGTGTACAGAGGATCCTTAAGGAAGTGCATTTTATCACAGGGAAGGAAAGTCAACATCCAAACCCTGAGTTGCAGTGTAACTAGGCCAAATGTCAATCTTTAAAGCTGCAGATTAAGTTGTTCATATAACAAGCTCCCACCACTCCTGCTCTCCTAGATGTAGGAAAATTCCATGCACACTTCCAGTGCCACTCAATTCCTACTATCCTTTATGCCTTTCCAAGCTGATAGGAGGCAAAATAATGAATTTTCCACACTTTCATCATAGCTTCTGAGGTATCTACCTGACCCTTTGTATGTGGGCCTTTTTACCACACACACTAGACACCAAGCACAGGAGGTTAAACAATGTAAGTCAGACCAATTTACTTCTGCGCTTATAAATAAATGAATAGTTTGATGGGAAAAAAGATTATGGATATACTCCTGTATGTCAGTAGATGTCAAACTCTAGCCCTCGGAAATTTGAGGGATTATTACTCCAATCATGGGCCACAATAGGGTGTGAGAAGTGGAAAAGTAACTAAAAAGGACACTGGTTCTCCATATAAGAAATTGGGCAGATTAGTTTTTCAATGTGCTTCAGTAAATTGTTCTTACATAAAATCATTTGGAAAAAATTAAAAATAACTGTGAAAACCAAAACGAAATTGTAGAATTTTAATAAGTGTAAAAAAATTTGTGGCAGCCTCACACATCATCTTGATCACACTATCACAGATGATTTCTACACTATGGTTCTAGCTTTTATTACTTCAACTATGCCATAATAGAAAGCAATTTTCTTTCAGTTATTTTTACTTATTATTTGTTCTCAGAATCAAGACAAAACCATCATTTTCTGAAGATCATTGTACTTTAAACATATCCAGCAGTCACTTCTTTTTAAAGAGTCAAGCCAAGAACAAAAGGTCATTTGTATAAATTTTACAAATAATTGACCTTTTCTGTCTATAAAATTATGGCTGCTGAATATTTATGTGAATTTTGGAGATATAAATGTCACTTAGAAATGAGTGTTAATAGTAAGTTGACATCATTCTAAGGCCAATTAGATTCATATTTTCAAAAAGCAAGGCAATAGAGGACTTGTGTGTTTTTGCAACATTGAAGGAAGAAGAGTTGAGCTTTCAATGTATATCCCCTAAGGGAGAAAAAAGTAAACAGGGAGGAAATATGTATTTTATGAGAAGATGTACATGTTTAAACCTAGTCTCAGATTATCTTGGAGTCTGTTAAATTAAAGTTATCAAATTCTAGGTACCTCTGTCCTAGTTTATAGCTACAGAATCAATTTTTTGTGTGTGTGAAGCTCTAGGATCTGCCCTTTTCACAAGGTTCTCATGATGCATGATCAAATTCAAAACTTTCTGATACGGACTTTGAGTTTAGAGATTCTCCATGGTGAAGCTTGCATCTGTGCTACTGCAGGATTCGGTACAATAATTCAGAAGATGGTATATATTTGGTAGAGCTACTTTTTGACATTTGACCTTGGTTTAAAAACAAGAGGGAAATATTTTAAATTGTGATCCAGAACCATAATAATCTGACATAAGGCAGTAATAAGGAATGATACATACACAATATGCAGACTGGGCTTAAAGGGATACTTAACATCTCTCATCTCTCTCTCTCTCTCTCTGAATGTGTGTTCATGTTTGTATGTATAATGTTATAAGCATGTTTACACATACATGCATGGGTACACAAATGGGTGCATGCATGTGTGGAGGACAGAGGTCTTTGGAGATGTTCTGTTACTGGACCTGGAGCTCTCTGTTTTCACTAAACTGACAAGCAGGCACTACTGGGATCCATCTGTCTCTTCTCCCCACCCACAACATGGGGTTATAGATTCACACTGATATTCTTAGCTTTGTAGGTTGATGCTGAGTATAAACATTGATGCCTTCAGAGTTGTGCAACAAGGAATTTATACAGGAAGACAGCACTCTATTCCAGGCTGTATTTCTTTTCTGAATGAAAACTGCTTTTAGATAATACCAGGCAGGTGGTTCTGCATGCATTCTATGAAAAGGTATGAGACAAGGATTTTTAGAGGCCAATAGGAATAAAGTAATGAGAAGTAGATGACAAAAGTGAAAATGAAGAGCAAGATAGACAAGGGCACACAGAGGATTTTTACATTATACTGTGACAAAGCCAAGAGTATCAGATGGCTCTTGACATATTCAACATGTATTCCCTGGGAAAGGCTCACCTTAACAAGCCTCTCAGGAGTGTAGTATGAACAATTTAAAATTTTATTACTAAGAAGCATCACAGGAAGGAGGCTCTAATAAGCCTGGCATTATGCAGCCTGCCGCTCTGGCTTAAACATGGGAACTTATGGTTCATTTGCCTACTTGACACTCATGCTACCTGATGGACTAAACACCACTACGTTAAGTAGTTGGTAATACAAAGTAAAATTAGGTTTGTTTGCTTCTTCTATTAGGAGGCTCTGCAAGAAGCAAGAAGATGCAGAGAAGTAATATTTTGTACTTGTTGGAGGATGATTAAAGCAACAAGGAAATAGTGTGCAAGGAAGGGTTGTTTTATTATTAAGGTAGCACTTGGGAGAGTAGGCAAAAGAAAAATGTATAATAATCACTTGGAAGGTAGTTACTATAAAATATAGAGAAGAATCTAACAAGGAGAAACAAGAATTGGACTCTTTTACTTATTTATGCAGCCGGATCATTGTGGGTTGATGCCCCAGAAATTAAGATAGAAACTTAAAGTTTCTTGGGACAAAATGCAATAGTATATGAATGGGACCTTGATGCTTAATAAATAACTGTTTAGTCCAGATAGTTTTCTNCTCTCTCTCTCTCTCTCTCTCTCTCTCTCTCTCTCTCTCTCTCTCTCTGGTTTTAGTCCATGGTATAAGATTTCAGACATTTCTTCTCACAGGTAACTTTTCCCTTTGGAGAATATGTGGTGTTTTTATTGGCTAATGAATAAAGCTGTTTCTGTCAATGACTTATCAGAGTAAAGACAGGCAGGAAAACCTTAACAGAGAATTATATAGAGAGAGTAAATGGAGTTAAGGAGACACCATGTAGCTTTCAAAGGAGAGAGACTCTGGAAACTTACTGGTAGGCCACAGCCTCATGGTGATACATAGATTAATAGAAATGGGT
>LOJH01046525.1:0-13380 GCA_001685095.1 Ellobius talpinus
TGGAAGAGCAGGCAATGCTCTTAACCACTGAGCCATCTCTCCAGCCCTCTTCATAGCATTTCTAGGTGAGCCATGTAGACAGTAGAACTGGGGAACACTAGGCCAGCCTAAATGTGTGTTGCTCTCAGGTCTCACGACCATGAGGCCAATCAAAGGCAGAAATAGCAGTCTCATTCAGGTGACAGTGGACCTGAATGTTCCTTGAGTCCTCTCCTCCCTGGCCCCTAGGAGGAGGACATCACAGCATGGGGAGGGCAGGGCTGTGCTGTTCAGTGCTGTAGGAAGCTGGGGTTTCCTCAAGTGGCTGAGGCAGGGCCATGTCTTGCTCTACTTACCTCTAGGTCCAGGATCTCCCAGCTCCCCAGTGGGACCCCGGTATCCAGGGGGACCCCGAGCACCAGGGTGGCCGATGGATCCTGGAGGGCCTGGGGGTCCTGGGGGGCCAGCTGGACCAGGCCTGCCGATGGAGCCTGGTGCTAATGGCTTCCTCAGGTGTGCAGCCAACTGTGCGATTTGCTCTTTTGGAAAACAGAGTGCCAAGTAAGTACTTCAGAGAGGATTATCAAAATATCTTCATGAGAGTCCCCCTTCTCTCGGAATACCTCACATGCTGGGATGAGAAGTTCAAAGCCACTCAGGGAATGAAGTGTACCTCCCAGCCAAAGGGCACAGTGGTTTGTTTCTTCCTTGTAATTGGTTTTTGGTTCTTGCTTTTAAAACAGGGTTTCTCTGTATTCCCGTCTGTCTTGAAACTCTCTTAGACCAGGCTGGCCTTACAGGTGTGCACTACCACCACCACCACCCACCTTCTTCCTTGTAACTGTTGCCCTCAATAGTTAGTTGGGGCTTTTCTGAGTACCCTATGTTGTGTTAAGCCCTGGGAGGAGGTAGCCCTCCATGAGGTCAGAGGACAGGCAGGGTGGGGAGGACTGGCCAAGGGCAGAAGATGTGTGAGGGGTGGAGGAATCGCAGGAGACTCACCACTGATCATCCCCCCACAGAGCTCCCTGATGTGTTGTTCACTGGCTTCCTTGCCCTGAAATTCACCCAGGTTTATCAGCAGGTTGGGCAGTGCACCAGTAGCCCTGACATACCCAACACCTCACCCCCAAAATAACTGAAAGTTCACAAAAAAAACATGATCTAAACCCAGCACAAGTCCAACATCCACAACACAAGAGAAAGGAAAAGCCACAAACCGGAACTCCGGGCTTTCCTGTGATGCCTGGGACACCCTGCAGGCCTTGGAGGCCCAGTGGACCTGGGGGGCCAGGTACGCCCTGGACTCCACTGGTGCCATTGGGGCCCTGGATACCTTTGGGGCCCAGTTCCCCTCGGCTGCCAGACTGCAGAAAAACAAGAGGAAGGGGGGTCAGAGTGAGCCCTCCTTGGAAAGGCCTGAACCTCAGGAGTGAGTGGCCACCAGATCTCAGATGTAGGCAGTATCTTACATGCAACTACCCACCCAGAGGTGGATGGGAGCCTGTGGGCTCCTTGGATTCATTGTTGAAGTATCTGCCAGGTACTCACCTCTCCTTTTTGTCCAACGGGGCCACTGGGACCCTGTAAAGAGGAAGTAAGTGTATGCTTTAACTGTGGGGTATCTGGGAGTGGCTCTAAAAACTAACCTAATCATGGTCAGTGGAGGACAGCATTCAAACTAACACTCAGGCCCCCCCCCACATGAACACACTGGCACTACGTCACCTTCACCTACCAATGCTACTTTAACACCTCTTTCCCCTGACATTTGATTTTAGTGACTGCATGGTATCTGCTCTTAGTCTGGCTTGCTTCCTCCATCTCTTTACTACAGTCTTAAAATGCTGAGCAGAACATCTCCTCCCTGGAACTCTGGGCCTTTCCCTAGCTGGGGCCTCAGAAACGACTGGCCCCCATTGTGTAAGCGGACTGCTTGGGCCCATCTATTGACTCTGCTCACAGCTGTGAGCTGACTGTCCACAGCTGAAGCAGGGAAGGACAGAGGGTGAGGTCCCCACCTGGCTCACCATTATGGTAACTGGCACCATGCAGAGGTTTCTAGCTGGCAGGGGCTCAGTGTACCACTCCGTCAGTTTAAGAGTGATCAGGTGGGGCTGATTCTAAGGCTCTGTCAAAAATTTGCCAAAATAATGTACAATCAACTGGGATTATTTGCAAAAGGCATAAGAGGTTCACAGTGGCCAGTGTTTGCGACCTGAAGGCAGGATCCCTGGAGCTAGGTTTTCTGTGTGTCCCTTGAACCACAAGGAAAGACATCACTTTAGAGCTGAAATCCCTGACCACCTTGAAGCCAGAAAGGCCTTTCCATTTGAGTTCCAAGGCAGTTCTATTCCTGGTGCCTCCGGGAGAGCTGTGAGTGACTTGATCAAAGCTACTTTATAACAGGTCCAAGTTCCAGCTCTTACGGTGGGGTTTTCTCACTTAGACCTTAGCAGTGGCTGATTTTCCTAGGCAGAATGTAACAAGGCCCCTGGAGAGTCCTGACCTCAGCAGGGAATCGCTCTGCCTGTGCCTGGACCCCTCTCCCTCACCACATATACTCTAATGGGATGGCAAGGCCTGAGCTATTCGGACCTTATCTGCCCTCTTCAGATACCCCATCCACAGAACAGTTCCCACCCAAACTGATCAGGTGGCTCTCAGTTGGCAGTAAGGGGTTCAGACATACTCACCAGCTCTCCTTTGTCCCCTGGAAGGCCATCAGAACCTGCGATGCCCTGAGGATGACACACTAAAGTTACCGTTGGCTCCTCCCCACCTGAAGCCACTGATCCTAAGACTGAGGCCAGAGTCCAGGCCAGGATCCTGTAGTTGAAGGAGCTCCCAAAGCAACAAAGAGAGGCTTCCTGCTAGGTAGCACCTCCAGGGTGTTGTATGGAGAAGCCCCGGATCACCCAGAGAAGAGAAAGCAGTTGCCGCAAGGATGAATTGCAGCAGCCACCACAGCCCCCTCTCTGAGCTGTTTCAGGGAGGAAAAGGGCTTCAGAGAAAAGCCACACAGCTCTAGCCTGCTTTTGCAACACAAGTCTTAGAGCCCAGACTTCACTTCTCTTCACCCCTTTTAAAAAGTCAGTTTCCCTAATCAGAGGTAGCTTTTTTTTTCCACCCAGGGTTCTATAGTGATCATCCAGACAACTTCCTGTACCCAGTAAAGCAGCTGACTTTGTCCCTTCTGATGCCCAGGGCTGTGCTAAGCAGGGATGGAGAGAAAAAGAACTCAAGGAGCATCTCAAGGGTTTGGAAAGTAAATCCACAGCCAGATGGCTTAGAGCTGACCTGACCATGCATGGGACTTCTGCTCACCTGGTCTCCTTTAGGACCTGTGGCACCTCCTGGACCCTGGGCAGAGAGAAGGCTCTAGATTAGAGGAATCCTGGGGATCACTACAGGGTGTCACTGCCCTGCAGAGCAGAGGCAGGAATCTCACCTAGAGTAGGCATAAGAGTTTCTCCTAAGGCAGGGGGCTCAGAACCAGACCCCAGCCCCAGCTGCCAAGCCCAAGTCCACAGGTAACAGCAGCACACAGAGCTCCATGCCCCACAGGTCCTTCAAGGGCCAGTTTTCTCAAGACAGCAGCTGCCTGTCATTCCCAGTAGACAGTGAATCCTTTAAATCAGCTATTAATGTCTGACTTGTATAGGTATTCTCTCTCTCCTCCCTTTCTCTCTCTCTCTCCTCTCCCCCACCACAGCGTTTTGCTTAAATGGTAGAGTATGTGCTTAGTGGGCAAAAAGCATAAGGCTTCCTCAAGATCTAAAGGTAAAGACCGGAACAATTGCTCAACTGTTAAGAGCACTGGCTGCTCTTATAGGAAACCTGGGTTTAGTCCCCAGAACCACATCGGGTAGCTCTGTAGCATGGAAGTTTCTGTCCTGCCTGGTCCCGCAGCCATTCAGTCCCAAAGAAGCATACAGAGGCTTATATTAATTATAAATTGTTTGGCCTACTAGCTCAGGCTTATTATTAACTAGCTCTTACAACTAAATTAACCTATAATTCTTGTCTGTGTGTAGCCACATGGCTTGGTACCTTTTCTCAGTGCAGCACTCTCATCTTGCTTCCTCTGAGTCTAGCTAGTGACTGTGTTTCTGCTTTTCCTCTTCCCAGAATTTTCTTAGTCTGGTTGCCCCACCTATACTTCCTGCCTGGTGACTGGCCAATCAGTGTCTTATTAAACTAATATGAGTGACAAATCTTTACAGTGTTCAAAGCACCATCCCACAGCACAGCACCAGGGAATCAGACACCCACCTCTGATCTCCTTGGGCTCCTGCACTCACACAATACACATATAGACATGTGGGCAAACACCCATACACATAAAATAAAAATAAAACTTTTTAAAAAAGAGAATTCAAATGTAAAAGGCAAGAGCTACCCAAGGAAGAGGAAGTCAGAAGATGCACCCCCAGCCTCCCAGGACTGGGCAGGCACTAGCAGTGCTATCACCTAGCATTAGCTTAGGGTCCCTGGAGTTGCTGGCAAGCTCCCTAAGCCCTGGAATTTCCTGCCTGGACATTAATAAAGCACCTCTTGTGCCTGCTGTGTGGTGGTGGTTTCTGTGACTCCCTGTGTCTGCAGAGGTGCCCGGGGACCTCCGATGCCTGAATATATTACGTACTCAGAGTGCTTGGCTCTGCCCAGAAGGGACCAAGAAAGCAATCACATAGCTCCTAAGGACTTGGTGTATGGCCCCAGCCCAGACTCCTAACCTCCTCCCAGGAGATCCCAGTCCTTACCTACTAACCAATGAGGACCTGAGTAAGCCACAACTCCCCTGGGCCCTGACCCTGTAGAACACTGAGGTTACTCACTGACTGCCTTTAAAACCAGCAGCACAGAGTCTTGGAGAGTTACATGTTTGAAACACTGGGGTCACTCAGGTCTCTGCTCTTACCCAACAGATAGCCTGGGACCTAGAGTCACAAGTCGCCGCCTCTACCCTTGCCCCAATTATTAGTTCTTCTAAGCCTGCATTTGGAGCTTGTGACAGAGCAGTGAGTGTTCTAGGTCCCCTCTTGCCCAAGAAGAACACCAAAAGAATGAGCAATAAAAGGACCAAGGGCACCTCTTCACAACGTTGATGGTACTGTCCCCGCCACCCGTGCGGAAGGGGGTAGAGACTGGTTAGAGCAGGGAGGCACAAGACAAAGACACTTACCCGGTCACCCACATCTCCCCGTAGGCCTTGAGGGCCTGGAAGGCCAGGGTCTCCTACGTTGCCCTTCTGGCCCTGTGGATTGGATAACATCCCAGCTAGTCAGCACCTGTTAGAACCCAGTCAGGATCCCGCCTCTGCCCAGTCAACCAGGGCTCACTGCCCTGGCTCAAACCCTTACTCCAGCTTTACCCACCTGGAAGCCACGGATGCCAGGAGCCCCAGGAGGACCTTGTGGGCCAAGGGCTCCCTAAAAGATCAAGTATAAATGGATATTGTGAGGTCCATGGAGGCCCGAACAGCGTTTGTGGCCCTGAAAACCAAGCTATGCTTCCCTAGGGCGTTGTGTGGACAGCGAATGAGTCTTGAGCCATGTCACTGAGTTACGAGGTTTGAAGGCACAAGCACAGCCACCTTCTGGGGCAATTAAATGTGGGCAGCAGATCTCAGGGCTTATACACAGTCTCTATCCAAATTGTCGGGCTGGCTCAGTGTCAAGCACCAATGCCCAGTGCCTTCCACAGGGCCCGAGAGAAGGTCAAGTCCACAGGTTATAGTACAAGGCTTGGGAATTTCCATCTAAACTTGCCAGGGTCTCAGCTGCACTGTGGCTTGAAGAATCTGAGGTTAAGGTAGCCCAGCAATGCACCATTATTTCAAAGGGTGAGGGCTAAGTAAGAGTGCCCCCTCTCCAACCGTTCTCAGCTTTCATGAACTTGGCCATTTATATATCCAAAATGGTACCCTACCCCTTCTTGCCCATAAACTACGTCTCTCTGCGCCCGTCACTCACCACTGAGCCCCTGTGACCAGCCTCACCACGCTCCCCCGGAACACCAACATCTCCCTGACAGGAAAGAAAAGGTCAGGGCAGGATCCTTTGACATGTGTGAGAAGAGACAAGATCCTTGTGTCCACATGGAGAGAGGAGCAGAGTCCCCAGGTACATATAGAAAAATGGCAGAGTTCCTGTGTACACGTGGAAGGAAGGGCAGGTCCCCAGCATGCACAGACAAGGCAGAATCTCCATATACACAGGGGCCCTGTGTACACATGGGGGAAAGAGCATGGTCCCCTGCACAAACGTAGAGAGGGCAGGGTTTCACTGTACACACACCGGAGGGGTAGAGTTCTTGTGCCAACATAGGGAGAGGAAGGGGAGAAGAAGGGGTATGGTCCTCCTATGTACACATAGGGAAGGGCTATGGATACTCACGGGGATACCTGGCTCTCCAGAGGGGCCAGCTTCACCCAGCTCCCCAGCTCTACCCTGCAGAAGCGAGGAGTCAGAGAACGCTATGTCCCCTCCATCCACCCGTGGAGCACTGCCTGATGCTCCTCCCTTCTCTGGGGAAAGCAGTCACTCACTGGTTCTCCTTTCTTGCCTTTGGACCCAGCTCGGCCAGGGAGCCCCTGCAGACAGAGATCAGGGTCAGGGTCAAGGGTCGAAGTCAAGATAACAGTCTAGGTCAAGGCTGGAGTTTGGATTAGGGATAGGGATAGCTCTAGGGATGAGGTCAGAGCCAAGACTGCTGAGCCCAGGGAGGGCATGCGTGCAGAGAATGTTTACAGTGCAGCTACACAGTGTGCACATGGGCAGTGTGCACAGGCCAGACAAAGTGCCCCAAAGGGTAAAGTTGACCCACTGTAGGGCTCTCACAGACTCCTCAGTCTGATGCAGAGCCCCTGCCGGCACTCCCAGGCAGGGTTCACAAGGCTGGCCCCGCAATATCCAGGATGAATACAGGCTTGTTTGCACTTGTCCCCCACACAAGAGTACAGATAAGCTAAAGTTGTCCCTGTCCTCCTGCACCAGCATTGTGCCAGACCCCCAACAGAGCTAGGACACCCACAGGAGCTAATCCCAGAGCAGCTAAGTTACCTAGCTTGGGCACTCACCGGCAGCCCATTGGGGCCCTTCTCTCCTGGGGCACCGTTGCGACCAGCCTCTCCCTGCAACAATAGTGATTGGGGTATGAGAGAAAAGGATAATGATGCTGAGGCCTGGGGAAGCTGACCTCCTCTCCCACCTCCTCCCAGCAAGCATCCCACCAGGCACCAACCTTCTCGCCATCAAGCCCTGGCATGCCATCCTGGCCATCCTTGCCTGGCATGCCCTAAGGACAGATGACAGTGTTAGGCCCTTCAGACAGAACCACCTTGTCCCTCGGAGAAACCCCTTCCTTACCCTCTAAACTAAAAATGTCTCTCAAGCCCCCAAGAGTGGCTTTGTTTTCCTGGCTAGGTGGTTATATGCTAGCCTCAGAGACCTTGCAAGGGACTGGGTAGATGGTGTGCCCAGGGCCCTCAACATACTCATCTGTGTTTACTGGCCCTAGTCTACCATCCTTCCTTCTTGGGTGTCAGATAAGCCTGACCCAGACTACCACCTTCTGTAGGGTTACAGCAGCTGCAGAACTACAGGCTGGAGCAAGAGGAAAACATGGGCTGTTGTGGGGAGGTGTTTCAGGGAGCTGCGAGGAGCTGCTGAAGGTTTCTGGGAGCTGCTGGGGCTACTGGAAATGTTGGGGGGGTCTTCTGGAGAGGTTATGGGTTACTGGGGATGCTAGAGTAGTGATGTGGGAGTCCCCTCCCCTCTGTGTGTTGTGATTACCATTAGTGAATAGAGAAACTGCNCTTAGGTAGGCAGGGAAGACAGAACTGAATGCTGGGAGAAAGAAGAGCAGAGTCAGGGAGAAGTCATGGATCCGCTGCCGGAGACAGGCGTGCTGAAACTGTGCTGCTAGGCCATGACCTCATGGTGATGCACAGATTAATGGAGATGGGTTAAAACTAAGATGTAAGAGTTAGCCAATAAGAAGCTAGAGCTAATGGGCCAAGCAGTGATTTAATGAATACAGATTGTTTCAGGGCTGAGCAGCTGGGACAAACAAGCAACTCCCTTCTCCTGCAGTGTAGTTGGTGGGTGCTAGAGCTGTTGGGGACTGCTAGGCGCTGCTGTGAGTCTCTGGGAGCTTCTGGGGCTGCTGAGAGTGTTGGGGGTTCTGGGGCTGCTGGGAATTGCCGAAGCACAGCAGTTTAAATGGCAGAGAGGCCCTGGCAGTTTAAGTCTACATACAGTACAGGTGCTCTTGAGTGGGGTCCCTGACCCATCGTAGGTCATACACCTGTGAAGTTGGGCCCTGTGTACGGAAGGGACTGTGGAAAGAGAACCTGAGAGGAGTGGTTACTAATGGCAATATCTCATCCCAGAGGAGTAGCAACATTGGGGCAGTTTATGTGGCCCTGACACCATCCTGATGCTATGAATACCTGAGATACTTACTGGTTCTCCACTGGGTCCGACCACTCCAGGGATTCCTTTGGGACCAGACCTGCCCTAAAGGAAACATAGGATAGAAACAGCTGAAGTTGGGACCCTGGGGAACATCCCATCCTGCCTCACGATGTCCCCAGAGGCTCAGCCACACATGCCAGCTTTCAGGACATCAGATAGACTATGCTTCCACTGGAGAGTGCCATGGCTCATCCCAGTCACTGTAAAGAGGCTCTGTTATCAGGGCTTCTGGAGGCAAGTGGCAGCCTTACAATTTGGGGGTCTTGGGTGGGGAAGAAGAGGTTTGGAGGCTTCCAGAGGCCAATGTGTGCTGATAGCCACTTTCTGTTCAGGAGAAGCCTGGGTCTCTCCGTAGCTCCTGTCTACACGCCTCACTACAGAGTCTCCATCTGTGGCTGGGCAGTCTGAGATTAGTGAAGTGAAGTGAGGAAGCTACCTGCCTAGCTCCTAGGCCGGGCTGGAGCCAGGATCTGAGTTCAGTGGCCCATGCCCCAGCCTCTGCCCAGAGCTTCTCACTGTTGGCTTCTCTGGAGTCTCCCATATGGGCTTTGGGTGTTTGTAGGGGGCAGGGAGAGGGCTGGGACCCTTCAGGTCCACGTTTCTAGCATTACACCCCTTTTCAGAAGAGGGTATAGCATGAGGAGCCCCTGTGCCCCTGGCTAATCTCAGACTGCCCAGCCACAGATGGAGACTCTGTAGTGAGGCGTGTGGACAGGAGCTACGGAGAGACCCAGGCTTCTCCTGAACAGAAGTGGCTATCAGCACACATTGGCCTCTGGAAGCCTCCAAACCTCTTCTTCCCCACCCAAGACCCCCAAATTGTAAGTTGTAAACTCTAAGTGTTTTCTACCCCCAACTCTAGTTAGGAACTAGATCAGGCTCTTTCACAGACAGGTCCAGAGAACCAAGCTCCTTCTCACTTACCAGGTCACCTTTAGGGCCTCGGAACCCTTCTGGACCCGTTTCGCCTCTGTCACCCTAAAAAAACAACAAGGGGTTAGGGACAGTGTTAGCAACACAGAGAAGGCTAGGAAGCTGTCAATAGCGGCTGAGGACCCTTCCAGGTTTTGCCTGGTTTAGGCCTCTAGACCTAGGCAGAGGCTGCCTGCTGCTGCTGCAGGTCACATGGGACAGTGACACACTCCCATCCCCAGCCAGCTCACAGCCAGACAATCAAGGAGGCAGATCTCTCATGAAGGTCAGATGCCCCATGCTCCAGCTGTGCTGACACTCAGGCACGCCACATGCTACTTCTCACGTGTCCTGGACCTCACAGATATACCCACCCCTTGGTATGTTCTGGATGTCCCATGTATCTATGGACAGCTCATCCTGGGACAGGGCTCGGGGAAACCCAGTGGGACATGGGTAGCATTTGTGTGAATTAGTAGCAGGATGGTGGGGTTGAGGGTCAAATGGTCTGGGCTGGTGTGAGGTCAACCTTCAAGCCCAGACAGATACATACCACTTTCCCAGGTGCTCCTGGGATCCCAGGGGGGCCCCGGAACCCAATGGGACCCTGTAGAGGAGAGAAGGCATTTGAAGTCCTTCCACAGAAACATAAACCCAGAGAGAAGCTCCAGGCCAGCCTCAAGTTGCCAGCCAGGAAGAGCCCGAGATTCTGGCGGTTAGGTTCTTTCATCTTGAGCCCTAGTAGAGTCGGGATAGGGACAATCCCAGCCACTCAACTACCAGGACTGACCTCAGCTGGCCCACAGCCCTCCATGAAGCCAGCAGCACTTACCCGGTCCCCAGGTGGCCCAAGTGGCCCTGGAAGTCCTTGTAATCCTCGTGGGCCCTGAGAGAACAGAACCAGAGCTACAGGGGCCAGATGGCACATCTACCCCAACAGCCACCATAGGCCTGGCCTCTGAGTCCCTCAAGTCCTTGGCGTCTCCCCTAGAAGTATCTGACTTCAACTGAAGCCCCTGGAGGGAGCAACATTAGCTTGGATGGGTCCCTCTCTCAAGAGCTGGTTTACGGTCCCTGAAGTCTGAACTAACTTCCCTTGGAGACCATTAAAGGGGCTTCTACCTCACCACCCTGCTCCCTCCCCAGCCTCACCTGTAGCCCCACAGTGCCTGGGATGCCAGGAGGCCCAGGGGGGCCAGGATTACCCTACAACAGAGAAAGCAGTAGTCAGCTAGTTCACCCTAATTCTAGCATCTTTGATTTCCCGCTGGTCCTCTCCCATGAGTCTGAGCCATGAGAGGCACCACTCCTTCACAGTTGAGCCACGGAGGTTGAATGAAGTGGGGGGTACTTGCTTATAGCTGGAAATAGGCCACATAAATTATGGTGACCTCAACACCCCCTGGGAAGGACCAGGGGTCTGTGTTCAAGCAAAGCCCCCAGACCTTCTTAGGTACCTCCCTCCTGGTCAAGCGGGGGAGTGCCCACTGCACACCCAGCTGTCTGTAGTCAGCCACTCTGGCCACCTAAAGAGTATCCCAGGCCTCTTCCCAGCAGGCAGTAAGAACAGGCAGGGGCCTTCTAGGACAGTGGCTACTGTGTCAGAGTGGCAGAAGCTCCTATAAACACTTTAGGCCCAGAGCCAAGTGTCCTCAGGGACGCTCAGCACACCAGGAGTTTCCACGTGAGGTCAGATAGGGAAGGATTTGTTTATGTAAAAGGACTCTGTTCCAGGCCACCCAGTTCTGACGGGTCAGGCCCCATCGAGGAAATACCAGCAGCAGGTACCTTCCCAAAGGTTCCAACACCTTCCCCTACGATTTTCAGGATCACAAGCCACCAACTCCCCTCCTCCTCCTTATGGCTGCCACCTCCAGGTCAGTAAACCTATGTGGCAGCATCTTACCTTCTCACCGTCTTTGCCAACTTCTCCTTGTTCCCCTTTGTAGCCAGTAGGCCCCTGAAAATAAGCATGGAAGTCACTGTCCCTAGACCCGTGGATACCTCCAATCTGCCTATGCAGAACCAAGGACTATACATCCAGTCAGGCATGACATTCAGAATCCAAGGCCAGAACCAGACAGGGAAACTGAGGCCCAGGAGAATTTGTGACTAATACTTCCCAAGGACCCCCAGGAGTAGGGTTACAATTATCCCTCATTCATTCCTCTCTTTGCCTCTTCTGACCTCTTAGACCAGGCCTAGCCTGGTCACATCAGCTTCCAGTGTCATTTGGGTAGAGAAGACAAAACAAACTGATGAGTATATTCCCCCCACAACAAGGCTGAGTCTAGGCTCAGACTTCCTAAAACCCCAAACTCCACAGCATGAGGGGACCCAGTGGCTTCTGTCAGTGGAGAAGTGTGCTCAGCCTAAAGCTTCTCACTCACCTTGAACCCTGGCATTCCTGGGGGTCCAGGAGGGCCTGGAGGGCAGATGGCAGGACACTGTTGAAAAACAGAAGGGTCAGACCCTTCCAAGACAACTGGGGCAGGATACCAGTGGCCGGGGGTGGGGGAACTGAAAAGGACCATTTCACCAGTGAAGGGGACCGTGGACAGGACCTCAACAGGGCCCCATTCAGTGCTGGGCATGAGGTGTGGTGAGTGACTGTGGAGGGCTGGATTGCAGCCAGTCACTCTCCCTCACTCCCTACAGACAGACTCTCGGATTCAAAGAAGCTATTTACATCCTGGCGGCAGGCTCCACAAAGGGGCCTTCATGTGACCAGGCACCTGGTGGCTGTTAGGAAGGACTGCTGTGTGAACCCAACTAGTAGCACCACCGCTCTGGTTTGACAGCACATCCTGGGCCAGATACCAAGACACTGTTGGAGGTTTCTAGCTCACTTCGTGCTGAACTGGCCAGGGCAAGCCTGGGTATACAGTGGTACTGACTTCCAACTACCATCTCAGAGGCTCAACACTGTCCTCATCTGGAAGAACCCTCCTTTCCCCTTCTAGGGGATTCTGAGTATAAGGGCAAAGAACAGAGGGCAGATGAACATCAGGATCAAGGGACACTGCACGGGATGAAACCAGACACAAACCACCTCCTAGGAACTAGAAACGCCCTGCAGCAGAGGAGGCCTGTTAGTTCCCCAGGGCAGTGGCTACTTACCACATACAACTGAGAGGAGCTAAGAGGTGGCTCTGCAGGACACAGAGCTGCCACCCAATGGAACTGTATTGTCTAGATGTCACCTCCCAGTGACTATTGGCTTTGTGGGGGACCACACAGGTGTAGACGGTCAGCAGAGGAGATGAGGCCAGGCTTATGCCTGGAGCATCTGCAGAGAGTCCCCAGGGAACTCTCTCTGGGGCCTTACTGATAGGGAGGGAAGCAGGTCCCTTTCTGGGTAGGAAGCTGTCTTGGAACCCCACCCCCTAGCAGTGGCCTCCAGCAAGACTCCTCCTCCAAAGCAGGACCATCCCTCACAACCCCCCATAACCAACCCAAAGCTTACTTGAAGATCAGTGGCACCTTCAGGGAGGACTCCAGGGTTTCCCTTGAACATACAAAGAAGCAGTCGGTGTCCATCCACCCCCCCCAACTCTGTCTCCCCAGTGCGATGCACTGCTGACCCCGCTGCAGAGTAGGTGACAACAGAAACCGTCTGTCCTTGGGGCAAGGTGACCTTGAATGCTGTACAGCCCACCTCTCTCACTTGCTTCTGGGGAGTGTCACAGACCCTGGGCAGGGATTAAGGTGGGGTCCAGCCTAGTTAGTCTAGGCTACCTGACAGAGACCCAGTACTTACAGGAGGTCCAGGAGGTCCTGGGGGACCAGGCAGGCCTGGGAGTCCAGAGGGTCCCTGCAGAGGATTCATGGCTCAGAGCAGAGCCTGCCCCCACAGAGTGAGGGCACCAGCTCCACCCAAAGTAGAGGATACTACAGCTCCCTCCCCCCCTTTTTTTTTAAAAAAAAGATTTATTTATTTATTATGTATACAGTGTTCTGTCTACATGTATCCCTGCAGGCCAGAAGAGGGCACCAGATCTCATTACAG
>LOJH01046526.1:1718-13380 GCA_001685095.1 Ellobius talpinus
TTAAATACTGAGAAATATGCTTTTCTTGACAAATTAAAAGCAATTAAATCAATTGCATACATAGAGCAAGAAGCCCAGAACTCACAGGCAAGGAGCACAAGCCAGAAGATGCACAAGAGACACCACATGGCAAGGAATGCAGCAGTTGGGGAGGGGAAGTTTGTGAGCTTGGGAAATTTCCAAGTTGCTGCATGCAGTTAGCTCTGCTTTGGCAGGGGATTTACAAAAATCCACATAGGTAAAATCAAGCCAAATGGACAGGGTTGGGTGACATCCTGGACCAGTTAGGCCTTTAGGTGGTCTACCCAGTAGGTGTGGAGCCCGAATCCACGTGGGGTGCCAGATGAAGAAGGATGCTTAAAAGAAATCCTACACTAGCTCAGAATTGAGAATAATAGAGGGTTATTTATTTAAGGGTAGACTCACAGATCATAATCCTCTGCTGGAATGGGTAATACCAACTGAACCCCACAGCCAGAAAAGAGACCAGACTCACACTTTACATCAGCATAAATAGTATAAGAGGCCATGCCTAAGTGGGTGGGTAATGTAAAGGCTACTGGTGGTAGGAGTTCCTACAGCAATGATCCTAGTCATCTTGAGAGAAGGCCATTTGGTCAGTCATCTAGATGACTCTGTTCCTGGAATGGCTGCTTTAACTATTTCACAGATGTCTTGGGCAAGCTCCTTGACAGTTGAAATGTCAAGACACTTCTGCCTCTAGTACATGTGGCCCCAGTATTATGTACTGCATGCCATCTACAGCTCATCACAAGCCTCTGTGAGCTCTAAATCACCTCAGAATAGCCCAGCTGGTCCAAAGGAGAAATGTTTACCGTCCAGCGGAGCAAAGGACTGTTCTTAATGATGCTAGAGTGTTCCAGATGATGCAAGAGGGACTAGGGGATAGCCTATGCAAAAACACTCTTTCATCTTCACGAAAAACTGTGGTTGGACAAATGCCTCTTTTCTGTCTATGTGATTATTGGGCTGCTTTTGAGATCTACCTGGGAAATGCCCACATTTTGCCCCCTCCCTGGTGTTAGAACATGAAACCAGAGAAGAGGCTTCTAAATGTACCTTTATTAATGGCTTGCTTATCTTTTCCTTAAGTCAGGGTCTCACTGTGTAGATCATAGTAGCCTTGAACTCACAGAGGTGTGTTTCTTTACCTCCTGACTGTTGGGATTAACAGCACTGCTTGTATACTGTTTGTTTGTGATGATCAATTTCTTGGTGACTTCCTATGCAGTCAGGAGTACATATCTAGCCACATTTTACTGGAAATAGACAAGAAAGCAAATTAGTCATCACCCTGAAAGTCTAGTTTAACATTTGAGTGAGTTTCCTGGAGTTAGGTACAAGATCACAAGGGATGGGTTACTTAAGCAGCATGGTTGACTTGGAGGTTTTAAAGGGTGAACAAAAAGCACAGTGAAGACATGTGTTGGGATAGGTGTCAGCAGTCTCCCATTCCCCTGGGTGAAGAATGATGATGACATACAGATGATATGGCCACTGATACAGGGGTGACTCTCAGAGGAGGAAGCTGTGAGAATAAGTAAACAAACTGATAACTTTGTCGGGATCTTTTCATTCATTATTTCTCTCCATTAGTCCAAACAGAAACCAGGGGTTTAAATGATTAATGTCCTGACCCCAACCACCAAGCCAAGCAGAAGAAAGTGGGAGTTTTATTGGAAAGAGTCGCTAACTCAACATTAGCCTTCAGGTTTTACTGACTCTTTTGAAGGCAAATTAGAAATACCCACTCAACCACATCTCCTTGGAGAATATGCTAATAACTTGTAAATATGAACTTTTATGTCTTGGGTTTGCTTTTTGTCCAGCAGTCATGAAAGTAAACACAGATCACTGACACTCTTGCAGCCTTTCATGGGCCCAGGTGAGGGAACCAATCCACCCATCTCCCTAGAGCACTCATTATGTGTCTTCAGCCCAGTTTGGATTTCAAGATGCCTGGTTTTCTTATATAAAAGTCACTGTTTCCTGTGACTTAGGAAAAGACTCATCAGTATTAGATAAGTTCTAAACTTTAAAAGGATATAAAGTTATGAAGTTATATGTAAGTATTTTTCTCAAATGAACTATATTTTATTTTTCTAATGTATCAAAGTGTTATCAGTTTCCTAGTACCATATCTGTGAGGTGGGATGCTGCAAAAAAAAAAAACATGTGTACATCACAGCTTACAGGGTGCAGAACATTTCTATGAAAATGCAGTTTCATAGGACAACTTTGGAATTAAGGGTCAGAGCAACACCCTTAATTAACAAGGTGGTGAAGATGTTTGATGACCTAGTAAAAAGCAGGGTCATCTCCTAAATCCAGGTTATAGTAATTAGCATGGACTAGTTCGCTTAAGTTTCTCTGAGTAGAAGCTATAGAAGCCAAGAACTGTAGGAGGCATGCAATGTGGGGTCCTTTTCTTTACTCGATATCAGCTTCATCATCTACTTTTAGTGTGATTTGATATACAGATGAAAATTTATGGAATGTCTTCTGTTCTTTGAAACAAATGTATTTTTCTAAGTTGGCTAAAAAGGTGTTATCTCACATTTCATCAAATAAGTCCAATACTTTTTTATACTTAATTTTTAGATTATAATGTGATTACATTTCTCCTTTCCTTACTCCAAACCATATCATTTAATCCCCCTTGCTGTCTTTCAAATTCATGACCATTTTTAAACTGGTTGTTACTGCAGAAATATAGGTTTGTGCATGTTCTTATATATTCCTAAATATAACTTGTTCAGTCTGTATAATGCTGCCAGTGTGTATGTTTTTCAGGGTTGTTGTGAGAAGGCTGCTTGTTGGTTCCCGGCTGCTCAGCACAGAAATAATCACACAGAAGCCATATTATTTAAATCACTGCTTGGTCCATTAGCTCCAGCTTCTTATTAGCTAACTCTTACATCTTAATTTAACCCATCTCCATTAATCTGTGCATCACCAGAAAAGTTTCAGCACATTTGTCTCTGGCTGTGGCTCTATCCTTCTCTTTAACTCCTCCTGCTTTCTCCCAGAATTCAGTTTAGTTTTCCCCACCTACCTCTATTCCCTGTGCAGGCCCAAGACAGTNTAGCTAACTCTTACATCTTAATTTAACCCATCTCCATTAATCTGTGCATCACCAGAAAAGTTTCAGCACATTTGTCTCTGGCTGTGGCTCTATCCTTCTCTTTAACTCCTCCTGCTTTCTCCCAGAATTCAGTTTAGTTTTCCCCACCTACCTCTATTCCCTGTGCAGGCCCAAGACAGTTTCTTTATTAACCAATGGCATTCACAGCACACAGAGGGGAATCTCACATCACCTCCCCTTTTCTGTTTAAATAAAAAGGAAAGTTTTAACTTTAACATAGTAAAATTACATAAAGCAAAACAGTATAGTAAAATTACATAAAGTAAAACAGTTATAAAACAAGAATTACAGTTATAATATTTATATCTACGTTATCTTTTATCATATCTAAAGAAAATTATAAATTCTTCAACTCCACCAAAGATTCCAGAAGGATATAATATTACCTGAGTAAACAGGAGGTGCATTGTAAGCAATTTCCAAAACTCTAGACTTGACAGAGACATCTCCTGCCTGGACCCAAAGCCCCTCCACACCATTGGGGTATCCTTCTTTAGTCCACAGTCCCACAGTATCCAGCAGATTTTTCCATGAAGTAGGATATTTCAAAGACAGTTTCACCTATATTAGCAGTTTTCAATCACTTTCTTCTGTGTCCTGAAGAATGTCTGGCAGTCTCTTTCATGAAGCAGGAACCCCAAAGTACTGTCTCACCTTTAGGCAAGTTCAGCAGTCATCTCTCCATGGGTCCTTCATGTCTAGTTTACTCAACATACCATCAAACAGTCCAGCCAACAGTAATTTATTGCCCAAATAGCTAGCAAACTCCATAAGGAGACTCTTTGATGCTCGTCATCCTCTTGAAGTAATTGGTGCTGCCAGGAGCAGATGTGTCTCATTGTCATGANTCACTTTCTTCTGTGTCCTGAAGAATGTCTGGCAGTCTCTTTCATGAAGCAGGAACCCCAAAGTACTGTCTCACCTTTAGGCAAGTTCAGCAGTCATCTCTCCATGGGTCCTTCATGTCTAGTTTACTCAACATACCATCAAACAGTCCAGCCAACAGTAATTTATTGCCCAAATAGCTAGCAAACTCCATAAGGAGACTCTTTGATGCTCGTCATCCTCTTGAAGTAATTGGTGCTGCCAGGAGCAGATGTGTCTCATTGTCATGAAAAGTCTTAACTTCTTAAAACATTTTAAATGCCATATTCTGAAGGTCTCTGAAAGATTTGAAGAATACTTGTCTAACTGAAATATATCTCTATATATCTAGAAAATCTAACTAACATAACTACAAGTTTGACTATTATAGATGACTATTAACCTATATTTCTTAATTATACATTACATTTTTAAATGCACAACCACAATAACTAAATCAAGGGCAGAAATATACATATAACAAAACTGACCTAAAATTTGTATCAATAGAGCAAGAACCATACCAATGCAAATTATTCATATCTATAGCACATCCCCCTTTAAATGTAAAGAAACATTTACAAACAATATTTGAGAATATGGGCATAGTTCTCTCCAAACTGCTTCCTGCATTTTTGGGTGAAGTAATTTTTTGGAGTGTTCATGTCGACCATTTGGGGGTTCTTGTACTATCAAACCACATTAGTCTAGAAGCAATCCACAAGTTCTCATCCTCTGTGGAAATAAAAAAGAACCTCTTTTCCAAAACAACTTATCCTTAGACTCAAATTCTGAAGTCGCTGTACCTTTAAAGTTGATACATTGGCTACTTAGCTCCTTCACAGTCAAAAAATTCAAAGAAAACACAATAATATACATAATACACATTCTAAGTGTATTTTCCATCTTGATATGGCTTATATTTTTACTCTATTACTTTTTAATAAGCTGACCATCTGGCACTGAGCAACTGATAAGTAGGTTCTTCTCTACTGAATGTTACCTCTCCCTTTCTCAGCTTTCCTCAGTTGCCTATAATTCTTTGGGTAAGGATGAAGCCTCATGGACCTAATGAATCTAACAGAGATGAATAATTAGGTGAAATTGCCTTTAGAGATAAGTGCCCTTCATCATCAAGAAGCTGTAGATAGACACAGGAATTTCCCAAGAAAGGGAAGTTCTCATTCTTATGAAGGAAGTTTACAAGGAGATAAGTGACTTTGAAAGCACAGATTTTACAGAATAGCATGTTCTTTGGAGTATCTCCACTATTCATTCCCTTACACTATGCTGGTCATTTGAGGAAATTGCTATAACCCTATCATTCCATTTGGAAACACATAAAATAGGAGTAAGGATGATATAAAAGATCTATGATATATGCCATGTTCAAAACCAGACACACTGAGTGAGCAAACACATACTCAAGACAGAAGATGCATGGTAGTATGTAACTGCCAAGGATCTGCATTCAGAGGCCAAGGTGCCTTCAACTTCCTAGCCAAAGCCCTGAACAAATGAATTTAATAGAAGAGGCTAACCAGTCCACATAAAAACTTCAGATAATCCTGTTTCTTCTTAAGGACAACTTGAATAAACATCAAGCTGAGAACATCTAATAATTGTTGAAGTTAGTAAAAGTAGTACAAGGTCAGTCAACTCAAACTGATCTAGAACAAGTGGCATTAGAGTATTAAAGAAGAAATTATTTTATTATACAAACTCCCTTCTAAGACTTGGGTAATCAGTAAATATAATCCTGTCTAGTGCAGAAGGAATGTGATGCCCCAATGAGAATATGAAAGCAATATTTTTAAATCATGTATTTATATATGGGTAAATCCAGTTTACATGCTTTGTGCTTTCAGGCTTGAGTGCATACATTCAAGCACAATTTTGAAAAGAAATATCTGTGTGAAGAGACTCTATATTTAAAATTGAGAAGAATATTTTTTTAATGTTTCTCCTCCTTTCTTTCTTTCTTTCTTTCTTTCTTTTTCTTTCTTATTTCTTTATCTACTTGTTCAGATAAGATCCTGTTGTGTAGCCCATGCTGGGTTGTGAATTCAGGACAATCCTCCTACCTCAGAGTTGGAATGCAAGTATGTACTACCATTTCTGGTGAAATTTTTTGATAGTATTGTTATATAATTTATTTATTTTTAAATTTCATTTTATATTCCAACCACAGTCTTTCCTCTCACTCCTCCTCCTGCACCACCTCCCCTTCATCCAGTCCTCCCCATCCACTCCTCCCAATGGGAAAAGGCTCCAATGCATCACCATCAGTCTGGTACTTCAAGTTGGGGGAGGACCAAACCCCAAGCCACTCCTCCCTGCATGAAGGCTGAGCATGGCATCTTACCATAGGGAAGTGGCTCCAAAAAGCCAGCTCATGCACCAAGGATAGGTCCTGGTCCTACTGCCAGGGTCTCTCAGATAGTCCAAGCTTTACCACAGTTTTGGAAGTATTCAATACATAGTATCTCTGAGGAGTCTTTGAATATTGGGTGTGTATATGTGCAGTGTGTATATTTGTGTGCTGACTTGAAATAAGCTACAGTTATTTTGGTAAAGAAAACCTCAAGTGAGAAAACCCTCTCACCAGCTTGCCCTATGGGGAATATTATTGGTTTATAACTGATATTGGAGATCCCAGCCCATGTTGGGTGATACCAGCCCTGATCAGGTGGTCCTAAGATGTATAAGAAACTGGACTGAAAACCATGAGGAGAAAGTTAGTAAGAAACATTACTCCATGGTCTCTGATTCAGTTCCTGCTTTTAGGTCCCTGCCTGGAGTTCCTGCCCTGGATGATAGACCACAAGCTGTAAGACCTAATAAAGCTTTTACTTCTCAAGTTGCTTTTGGGTCTGATATTTCATCTCAGAAATAGAAAATCTAATTAAGAAAATAATAGGTACCAGAGACTAGATATTACTGGGACAATTCTGATGATGTTTGGGGGACTTTGAAATTTTGGGTTGGAAAAAACTTTAAATTTCAGAGCTTCATGAGATGTTTTGGTAACTTGGAAGAGGGTGCTGAGAAGTACAGATGATGAATACCAGGAATCAAGGCATAAAATTCAAAATTACAAACAAAATAAGAACTTAAAGCTACATTTTAAGACATACAAATCCTGGTTCTAGGAAAGCTAGTAAAAAAATAAGTATCAGAACATACACTCACTTCAAATAAAATCAGTGTTAAAAACAAATTGATAAAATTTCACAACAATATTTAGGAAATTTCAGAGACAAAAATGAATTTATGTTTATAATAGAACTTCATGCTTTCATAGTAAAAAATAATACTAAAGCTCATAAAAAGCAATTTTGAGAAATATGTAAAATATACTTGCTGAAATAATATTTAACAATAACATTAATAGAGTAAATATTTTCTAGGTATGATTGAGAGAAAACTACAAGGGTGACAATAATCTTTTAAGAAAGAAATATGAACTGGCAAAAGTACAGGTAAGTGGCCCACCAGCCCGTGAAAATGTCCTACTCCCTAGATTTGGTTCCCAAAGACACATCCCACCCATCTTTCCCACACCACCACAGTACCTTCCCACTGCTGTGTCCCTAACCCCAACTCTAGTGGACTTCTGCTGCCTAGGAGCAGGTCATACCAGTCAGAAGAACAGGTGAGTGACCCACCTGCCCATGGAACTCCATCTCTCCCTAGATCCTACATTTAGTTCCCAAAGACTCATTCCATTGCCCCAGCCCCCACCCTACCCCACCTTCCACCCTACTGCTATATTCCTGCCCCCAAATTGGGTAGCCTTCAGCTGCCCAATGGCAGATCACTACAGTTTAAAGGACTGGTGTAGGCCAAGAAGGTCAGAAAACCATAGACAAACTCAGGCTGAGATTCTCTGCTGCACCAGAGACAACACTGGTCACCAGAATCACAAATATATGACCTACCAGAAGACCTTCTCTACTCACTCAAACCCTCACACCCTTCCTCATCACCATATTCCACCCTCAACTCAGGCAGAGAACCCCTGTTACACCAAAGGCCAAACTACCCTACCCTCTAGCAGTCTAGTCCCCAACATGAACAGAGACTCTTTACTGTATCAGAAATCATGCTGGTCACCAGAAATCAAAGCCACAGAGACCAGAAGGCCAAAGAAAAAACAGAAACCAAGGAACAAAGCACCCATGCAACAAAGACAACTGAGAAATCAGCATCTATACCTCTAAATATTGCAAACGTAGATGCCTAGAAGCCAGTGTAAGAATACAATCAACAAAGCAAGGGTAGTATTGTACCACACTAGCCCAACTATCCTGTAAAACCAAGACTTGAATATTCTAACGTACTTGAAGCAAAAGAAAGCAACTTTAAAACTACTTTTTGATAATGATAGAGATCTTTAAAAAGAAAATGAATAAAAATAGGTTAAAGAAAAGACAAACTTCAAGGAAATCAATAAATCCATTAAAGAATGCCTAGGTTCTTTAGAAAATCTAGGTTGAGTGAAGAAGGGCTAAAGAAAAAATATACCAAGATGGCATTTAAATCTTTAATATCTATGACTCAAATGAATGGACACCTACAATTGCAACAAAACATTTTTTAAAGCTTAAATAACACATTGACCTTCATAAAATAATAATGGAGACTTCAACACCCCACTCTCACCAATGGACATGTCATTCAGACAAAAACTAAACAGAGGAATAATGGAGCTAATGGATGTTGAGAATTATATAACTTTAATACATATCTACAAAACATTTCTTCCAAACACCTAGGAATATAACAGCTTCCCAGAAGCTCACTGAAAAATCTCAAAACTGATCACACACCAGGTCACAAAGCAAGTCTCAACAGATACAAGAAAATTAAAATAACTCCTCTAGACTAGACCCTATTAGACAACCACTGATGAAAGCTTGATTTCAACAACAGAAAGCTGACAAACTCATGAAAAGTAAACAATTCTCTACTGACAAACTACTAGGTCAAGACAAAAATAGAGATTAAAGACTTCTTAGAAGTCAATGGAAACAAATGCCCAACATAACCAAGCTATGGGACAGAATGAAAGCAGTGCTAAGAGAAAAGGTTATAACACTAAGTGCCTGCATAAATAATTTGGAGACATCTCATAATATAGACTTAAAGCACACCTGAAAATTCTAGAACAAAAATAAGCCAACACATCCAAGAGGAGTAGAAGGCAGGAAATAATCAAACTGATAGATAAAATTAATAAAATAGAAATAAAGAAAACAATACAAAAACAATAAAACAAAGAGTTGATTCTTTGGGAAAATCAATAAGATAGACAAACCTTTATCCATACTAACTAAAAGACAGAGAAACTATATCCAGATTAACAAAATCAGAAGCAAAGAAGATACATAACTAGACACTGAAGAAAACTAAAAAATCATTGCAATACTTCAAAAACCTATAGTCCAAAAATTGGAAAATCCAAAAGAAATGGACAGTTTTCTCTATAGATACCACTTACTGAAGTTAAATCAAGATCAGATAAACAATTTAAATAAACCTATACCCCCTAAGAAAATAGTCATTAAAAATCCCTCAACCAAAAAATGCCCAGGCTCAGATGGTTTTAGCAGAGAATTTTACCATATATTCAAAGAAGACCCAATACCAAAGTTCCTCATATTATTCCACAAAATTGAAAAAGAAGGATCACAGCCCAATTCATTTTATAAGGTCACCTTTTTATCAAGTCACCCTAATACCTTAGCCACCCAGAGATACAACAAAGAAAATTACAGAACAATTTCCCTTATGAATATTGATGCAAAAATCTTCAATAAAATATCCACAAACCAAATCCAAGAACAAATCAAAAATATCATCTACCATTATCAAGTAGACTTGATCCCAGAGATACATGGACATTTCAACCGAAAAAAAAGAAAAGTCTGCAATCTTCTCATTAGATGCTAGAAAACCGTTGGCAAAACCCAGCACTCCTTCATGATAAAAGTCTTCAAGAGATCAGGAATACAAGGGACATACCTAAACATAACAAAGAATATTTACAACAAGCCTATAGCCAACATCAAATTAAATAAAAAGAAATTCAAAACAATTTCACAGAAATCAGGAACAGGACAAAAGATATGGCTGTACACTCTCTCCATAACTATTAAATACAGTACTTGAAGTTCTAGCCAGAACATAAGACAATTAAAGGAGATCAAGGAGATAAAATTTGGAAAGGAAGAAGGCAATGTATCTCTATTTGCAGATGACATGATAGTGTACGTAAGTGACCCCCAAAATTTTACCAGGAAACTCCTGTAGCTGATAAACAACTTCAACAAAGTAAAAGGATAAAAAACTAATTCAAAAAAATCAATAGCTCTCCTATCTATATTCAAATGACAAATGGGCTAAGAAAGAAATCAGAAAAGCAACACCCTTCACAATTGTCACAAAGAATATAAAATATCCTGGGGTAACTTTAATCAAGCAAATGAAAGACTTATGTGATAAAAACTTCAAGCCTTTGAAGAAGGAAATTGAAGAAGATGTAAGAAGATGGAAATATCTCCCCTGCTCATGGATTGGTAGGATTAACATAGCAAAAATGGCCACCTTATCAAAAACAATCTAAATATTCAACACATTCCCAATCAAAATTCCAACACAATTCTTTATAGACCTTGAAAGAACAATACCAAACTTCATATTAAAAGACCCCTAGAGTGGGGAGACTCTCAATCAAGTCTTGGGATAACACGACCCCCCAGGAACTCATGAGAGACCATCCTTGCTGCAGTCTCACCAGGCTTATTGACAGGAACCAGTGCCCTAGGGCCAAGACTCATATCCCACACAGGAGTGGAGGAGTTCAACCCTGAGTAGCTGGGAGAAGGGGTATTTAAGGGAAAAGACATAACACAAAGGGGGTAGGAGGGCATCATTGGAAAATTCTGAAAATACCAGTGATAATCACAAAGGGGTAACTCCCCCATTTCTTAAGATTGTTCTCAAGATTATAATCTATATTATATTGGTGGCATAACATCAAAATCTGAACAGCACTTAATCTTTCTCTCATGAAGATATTTAGTTTATTTAATATACATGTACCTATAAACAATAGCAGAAGCAAAATTAGGAATGGTCCCATAAAGAAAGATATTAGAGTAGTCATCCCAGGAGATCCACTAACCAGCTCTCAAACCATCCCAGATGTGCTTCTCTGTCTCTTTGTCTTTTGTCTAACCTTTCCCTAAGTTTACTCATGGAGTATTTAATTACTTCTGAGTGGTCCACATAGAAACAACATTCTTCTCTGAGAGCAGTGCATAATCCTCTGTCTTTAAAGAATAACAAATCTAATCCCCTTCTATTCTGTAAGACCATTTCTGAGAGAGAAGTCAATGACTCTTCGAGTTTGGATATAGATTGTTCCAGAGCCCTTGAATCTTCATCCATGGCTATTCTTAATTCATTAAAGTACTGAGTGCCCTGTATTAGGGCAGTGGTACCTGTTCCAACACCAGCAGCTACCCCGAGGCCCAGGATTATTGCTAGTGTCAGAGAAATAGGTTCTCATTGAAAGCAAGTTGGGTGCTTGTCAAACTCATCTTCAAGTGTGTTAGCTGGATGATA
>LOJH01046527.1:0-13380 GCA_001685095.1 Ellobius talpinus
CAGTCCCAGTCCAGCTGGCCTTGGTGAGCTCCCATTAGATCAGCCCCATCGATTGCCTCCTTTTTGAATTACTAGTTTTTGAGTGAGTCAACACATAATTTGGAGCTAAGAGGTATTACCTTCCAGTGTTAGTGACATGTCATCTGTGTGGATGGTAGGTCTCTAACTAACATCTTCACAGTAACTTCCATGATTATTTATTCACTAAATCTCATTACTTCTTAGTTGTGAATGTATGTACATTTTCATTTTGTACCTTAATTTACTGAATCAACATAAATCTCAGAGATTCAGATCTCTGTCTAAAGCAAATTTTTACAAGCTGTTTCTAAACAAAATTATACCTTATTGTCTTCTTTTGATAAGTCTTCTTTTGAGAGGTCGTAGAAAATTTTCAGGCTAGAAAAAATATAACATTTACATGTTGAAGCATGAAGGAGGATGACAAACTAGAACAGCCTATGCTGAAAGACTTTGTGGAGTATAGGAACTTCAGTGATGAAACTGAGAACGTACTAAGCAAACAGATATGGCTGTTCCCACTCCATGGAAGCACAGCCTTACTGAATGCCAGCTTTAACTCCGATGAATTTTAACTTCATTGATAACAGAAAAGAATTTTCAGCACTCACATTTGTCATCTTTCACCATTTCTCTTAGTCTACATGTACCCACATTAATTTAAAAAAGAGGACATTTACTATTAGTTTGTCCATGGTTTTAATGGCTCTTTTATAGTTTGTTTGATGCAATCCCTAGCATCTTTAGATGGGAGTTTCTCATTTCCCATGCAGGAGTTTGAGGTGAGTGGAGATTCCTGGGCATGTAGTTGGGATCTAGTTGTTTCTACCATTGTTATAGTTTTGTCTAAGGCTGCTAGGAGCAAAACAGTTAGAGAACCTCTGGGACAGTAGAATTAATTGTTAAATATAAGCACCAAGAAATAATATTGAGAAAGATAATTTTTTTTTGCCTTTGGTTAACAGATTCTTTTCTCATACTATATAATCTGAAAATAGTCTTTCCTCTCTCTCTTACTTCCAGTTCCTCCCCATCTTCTTTCCCATCTGGTTCCATTATCTTTCTGTCTCTCATTAGAAAAGAACACACATCTAAGAGATAACAACAAAACATAACAACATAAGATAAAACAAAACCATTATATTGTAATTAGAAAGACAAACCAACAGAAAAATAGAAAAGACCCAAGAGAAGGCACACAAATTAGAGACTCACTTGTTAACACAATCAGAGAGAACTATTAAGAGAACCCATAAGAGAACTAAATGGAAAACTACAGTACATATGCAGATGACCTGGTGTAGGCAGGCCTTGTGATCGCTATGTCATTTTCTTTGACTTCATATGAGGGCCTATTTCCCCTTTGCTCTCTGTCATTTCTGCCTCCCTGACTTCTTCTGCCTTCTCTTCCAAGGATTCCCTGAGCTTTAAGGGGAAGGATTTGATATTGCCTTCTCATTTAGAACAATGTGTTTAAAGCTCTTTCTGTCTTGGTAATGCCTGGCTATGGGTTTCTTTATTTGCTCCTATTTACTTCAGGGGAAAACTTCTCTGATGATGACTGAACAAGGCCTGGATCTAATAGTACAGTAGCATGTCATTTGCAATCATTTTATTGTTGCATTTGATTTTCAGGTCAGTACTATATGATTTTACTCTTGGTCTCTGGGCTATCTTGTTTCTATTTCTTGGTCACTAAGGTAGTGTCAGGTATGGGTCCTGTCTCATGTAGTGAGCTTTAAGCCAAATAAAACATTGGTAGTTATTACTATACAGTTTGTGCCACCATTGTTCTAGAATATTTTGATGATAGGACAGAGTGTAGATTAAAGGTTTTATGATGAGGATGGTGTTTATACTTCTCTTTTGGTAGCCTGCAGAGTAATTTTCCATGTCAAAGACACTAGACCATGGGGGTGAAGGTTATCTGTGGCAGCAACTCAACCAAATGCCCTTTTGATTAAAGTATTTATTGAACTATTCAACTGTAATATACCTTTAAATTTTAAAACATCTCTTCACTTTTTTGTATGTATGTGTGTTGGTGTGTGCCACACGTGTTGGTCAGAGAACAACTTTCAAGGGTCTGTTTTCTTCTTTTACCCATGAGTCCCAAAGATTGAACTCAGGTCAGGTTTGACCTGAAGCACCTTTGCCCACTAAGACAGCTTGGTGCTCCATCAACTGCAATATAGCTTTAAAAACTCAAATTTATTACTATGTGTATTTAAATTTTATTATGATTTGCATGTACCCATATTATATGTGGAAATTAGAGGATGGGAGACTTCACAGCATGCACATGAAGGCCCAAAGAGGCTGCTATGGATTCCATTTTCTCTTTTCACCTTTTCTCTTCAGGTTCTGGTGGTTGAACTCAGGTGTTCAGGTCTTCATGATGGTTGCTTCACCCACTGAGCCATTTCACTGACTCTCAATTGTAATACCTTTGGAGTAAACTTTTCACATTCACACATATTAAAACCCAAAGAAATTACAGCGATTTAAACGCATGCAGTCTTCAGAGATAGAGTTTGTGTTGATGCAGTCTGTGCTGATCAATGTAGCCAAATGCAAATTAATGTGGGAAGGAAACATTGAAAATCAGGGGTATGAATTAAAATGTGTTGCTGTTCCTCATCCTAACTACGAACAAGATGTGATCTCTATTGTGGAACATTGTGTAAAGATGTGACATAAATGCCAAACAAGAATGCTGATGCCACTCACGGAGGGAGACTTGCTGCACACTCATTAGATGCGGAACACAGTGTGCAGTCACTTACTGATGCACAGGAGGGAATAGCATTATGCTTGAGACCAAGTTCAGAAAGACGACTTTCATTTCACAAGAAGACAAACATTGGCGATTAGTCAACGTCAAACCATTTTGGACCTTTCTTTTCCGAGGCCAAATTTGCAGAGATAACATAGATTAAATGGAAAGAGGTTTTTAATAGATAATGACAGCAAATGGATGAGATTTTGCATTCAGATGGAGTGAATGTAGCTTGTCAAATTAGAATTCTAAGCCCAATTTGACATTGTCTCAGTGTGATTAGTTTTCACTCTGTTATTTCCATGTCATAGGCAGTGTCTGAGAAAAGTTAAGATCAGTGACCTACTCGGCTCATGGCAGGGACTTTAGCTTGGAAATTCAAATGGAAATCAGTGCTACTGTGCCATTGCTACTTCCCAACACAAACACCAAAGCAGATGGAAGTAGTGTGGGGATACTTTGATCATATGACATTTTAAGATTTATTAATGTTAGCAACAAGGTAACATCAAAACATGAAAATGGTGCCTTTATGGACAAGAGTTTTGAGGAAAGGGTGGATGGATATTGATTCTATATTGTTCAGTGGAAGATTTACCCCTTTTTCTTATAATTTTGATTAAATACATAGGCTGCTTTTGCTTAGTTTTCCTTCCTTCCTTCCTCCCTTCCTCCCTTCCTTCCTTCCTTCCTTCCTTTCTTTCTCTTACCAAAAATTTTCACAAGAAATTATAAGTAACTTGATCCATGCCTGCTGACAACCTAGGCAGAACTATGTCTAGACTACCACCAAGAGATGATTAGATCTTATAGCTTTCTAAAGAAAGAAATTCTTAGTCTCCCTCACATTACTGTCAAACAATTTTCAATATATCTCTAGCTAATTTTAATGTAATTTAATATTTTCATTTATTATAAATAATTTAATTTTTATTTTTGTCTAGGTTAGTTATTGTTCTATTTCTGAGTAATCATAACTCATGTGTTTTATCAGATGTCTTTGACTACGTATTACTATGAAATGCAGGTAATATGGAGGCTTTGGAAAGAAAGCTGATCCTCCACACATACGAGAAAGAGAGATAAGTATGAGATGGACGCAATAATCATGCTTTGAAGAAGAAAGAAGTCTGGGTCTTATAGATGGAGCATACCTATCTGCTTGGAGATGTTCTCACAGAGTTTATTTTTATGCTTTTTCTACATGAAGAGTTACTTATCGTGGAGCCTACATGGGTCTGAGCTAGGTCTTCTGCATATTTGTTATTATTGTTGAGCTAGGTTTTCTTGTGGAACCTCTCACAGTGGGAGGGGAAGTTGTCTCCTACTCTTTCACCTGCTCTTGAGATCCTTTTTCTCCTACAGGGTTACCTCATCTAGCATTGATCTGAAAGTTTGTGTCTTTCATAACATAACTTAACTTGTTATGCCATGTTTGGTTGATATCCCTGGGAAGCCTGTTCTTTTCTGAAGGGTAACAGAAGATGAGTGGATTTCAGGGAGAGTGGAGGTAGAGGGGAAGGTTTGGGAGAAGAGGGAGGAGGTGAAATTGCAATCAGGATGTAATGTATGAAAGAAGAAACAAAAGAAAAAGTTTACTCTCTGACTCAGGATCCTGATTCAGCAGTTCCCTAGAAATGACTCTCATTTTTCTGAATTTGGAAACACTAGTTTGAAAATGGATGAGAAAACCGATGTAGTATTTTTGTGTATGTATCTGTATTTATTTGGATTAGCATTATCAGCTCCCAAAATATTTCAACATGTGTTATCTTTATCTTTCCCTAGGTTTTGCTTTGTTGTAAATTTTCCTGGCTCCCCCCATTGTTTCAAATTATACTTTGTTTTCTCCCACACATTACTTACAAAACATCCCAAGGTTACAGACTATAGTCTACACATTTAATTGTTAATGTTTTATGACCTACGATTGTAGAATAGTCATATATCACAAATGAAAAACAGTCAGGCGTCTTAGGATTTTAGGACAATTTGCTGAAGTTAAGGATGACTTTCAGCTTGAACTACTGCTGTCTTTTTAGTGCAATTACAAATGATCATATGGTTAACATGATGACTTCATGAAACTCTGGTGAAACACAAGGAAAAATTACCTTATAAGGGAGACACAATAGTTTTGACTCATGTTGTCAAGTTTCAGTCACTAGTTCTCCTGGTTTCACTCTTTTGGACTATTATGACATTTTTCTTTCATGGAGGCCAAGGAACAAAGAGACAGGGAGAAGGCCCGAGGTACCAATATCTACTTGAGTATTCCACCATCCATCCAACCCCCCTTACTATGCCCTCCCACTTAACAATAGCACCATCACCACCATTAGAACTAGAGCTTTGGGAGTACATTTGAGCCCCAAGTCATAACATTGTTTAATTTACTATGTGAACATTTTAATATTCAGTATAGCAAGCTGAGTTTACTTTTTCTATAAAATGTACCTGATGTTACTAAGAGAATATGTTATAAAACTCATGTATATTGATATATTTCAAGATCAATAGTTAAGATGAAAATATTGTAATATACCTGAGTTGATCATTTAATTATACCCATATAATGTGTTATTCTTGAAATTCATGTAGTTTGTAAAACATATGAGAAAATATATTTCTTACCTCCACCTATCCACCCATTGGAAATCTCTATAACTACAATAAGTACAGAAGAAAGTAACAAAAGACACATTTATAATATTTTGAACTTCCAATTAGATGGGATAATGGAATTAGAATTATAAGATGAAATATCCCTCAATGTTAATCTTATTAAAGCTTCCCATTTGACAGAAATAGAAAGTAAGTTTTAATGATATGGAAAGACTTGCTTATGTCAAAGACCTTTTTTTGGACTAGTCTGGAACGTGTTTTATGTTCCCATCTTATTCTAACATTCTTATTACTATAGCAATTTATTTTATTTAAATACATTTTGTTTCTTTTCTTTTAAAATGATATAGAGAGTCTATTAAAGCATGTCAATGACCTTTGCCATTTGGCATTTCATGATTCCAAGAGTTGATGAGATGAATTAGTTACTTTGGCAAACAGAGCAGAAAGCAAAGCAATAAGTTTGTAAGCCTCTAAAGATATGAGCGCATCAGTAAAGTGCTTATCACATAATCATGAGGAGTGACATTTGACCACAGCCTCCATGTAGAAAACTGAATATACTAGCATGGGCTATAATCCCTCACTGGAGAAGTAGAGACCAGCCTCACTAAATAAGTGAGCCACAAGTTTAGTGAGAGACAGTGTCTTAAAGGAAGTAAAGTAGATAATGATTGGGAAAGACAGTATTGCCCTTTGAATTCCAGTGACATGTGTACACATGAGCACATAGACTTCCTCACACGTACACACACAAGCACATGTACACATACAGACACAACCTCCACCAACTCCCTCACATGTTACGATCATGACCTAAAACTAAAAGACCTGTTTAAAAATATGGAGTATCATAGTTGCTATAGAACACTTAAGGTCAAGAAAAGGCCAATTTTATTATTGTTGTTATCTTTGTTGTTATAACAATTAGTTTAGTAAGTAATAATTACAGGTAAATTCTGCTCTATTTTTGAGATAAATAAATCTTAGTTGACGTATTGAGAAAAGATCCAGCTAATTCAGTTTTTAATGCAGCTCAAGGATTGCCCTTTTCATGTACGGCCAAGGTTCATGCAAGTTATGATGTGTTTCTTGCTCATACTATGAGAGCTAGTTCTCAGCGAGGAGCTTCTAGCTGAATTCCTTCTAGTCTTGTATCCAAAGTAGATGATGTCTTCAGCAATGGGATTATACTTTGAAGTTGTGGGAGGAAACTAGGGGTGACAACAATTGCCCATATTGTTCTTTGAATCTCTTTATTTATTTTTTTGTTTTTTTCTCTCATATATTACATCTGATCATAGTTTCCCCTCTCTCGAATCCCCCCCAATCTTTTCTTTCCTCCTACCATCTCCTCCAAAACCTCTCTCTGTATGCCCTCATAAAAGAGTAGACCTCCTAGGGACATCAAGCAAACATTATATAATATGCTACAATAAGTCCCGGCACATACTATCATATCAAGACTGAACAAAACAACCCAGTGGAAGAAAAAGAGTCTCAAAAGCAATAGAAGAATCAGAGACAGCCCCTACTGCCCTGTAAGAAATTCCACAAAGACACCAAGCTACTTAGCCATAACAGACGTAGAGGATCTAGGTCAGACTCCTACAAGATTCATGGTGTCTGCAAGCCTCCAGGAGTCCCAGTTAGTTGATTCTGTGAGCTGTGTTCTTGTGGTGCCCCTGTCCCCTATGGTTCCTCTGATCCTTTCTCCCACTCCTCTGCTTTCCTAGAGCTCCTTATTCACTCTCTCTCCCAACTCACACAGCCACTCTTTTCCTTTCGCCCTCTTTTAAAAACAGTATTTATTTCTATTTTATATATATTAGTGTTTTCTGATGGGTGTCTGATCCCTGGACTGGAGTTATAGATAGTTGTGAACTGCCACGTGGGTGCTGGAAATTGAACCCAGGTTCTCTGGAAGAGCAGTCAGTGCTAAGCAATCTCTCCAGTCCATCTTTTTCCTTTTTCCTTTCTTGGTTTCTGTAGTCATTCTGGGTTATATATTCAGTTTGTAGAAAACTGAGAAGTAGAATCTACAAATAAGGTATGGTTAACTCTCAGAGTTCTCTTGAGAACCAAAGATGAGGTCTAGCACATGAATTGTGAAGTTGAAGTTCTGTATAGGAAAACATTTTCAAACTCACTAAGTGTGAATGTCTTCCCTTTTTCTTTCTTACTGCCAACTTAAAACATCAATTTTCATGTCTATTGACATTATGATTATGACTATTAGAAATATTGGGTTCTTATATCAAACTATACCATTAGTTCATGAAAATAGTCTTATTTCCCAACTTAAAAACCTATTTGGTATATTTCAAATAGATTTTCAAATAACTTTTGAATCATTTTTGAGTCGAACAATTATAATGAATGGAAGGAACATGAATTAAATGCAATTAAAAATGTGCATTTAGTGTTTATCTAGTACTGTGGGTAATCTTACATAAATTATCTGCTTGGATTTTTTTTACATGTTATAGTAATTTGAATGAAAACTGCTTTGCCAATAGGCTTACATATTGTAACATTTGATCCCCAGTTGCTGGCACTGTTTGGGGGAAATTTAGGATGTGTCACCCTGCTGGAGGAAAGTGCCAATCCTCTGCTTCCAGATTGTTCTTTCTGTGTCACACTTGTGTTTAACATGTGAACCCTCAACTTCCTTCCCTGGTTGCCATTCTAACTGCTTGAAGACATACCTACTTGCATGTTGGACTCATCTTTCAGGACCCACAAGCCTAACAAAACACTTCCATAAGTTGCTCTTTGGGGGGGTGTTTATTGCAGCAACAAAGTAGTAGCTAATGTAGCTAGTGTACAAGAAATGAGAACTTTTACAAAATTTATTTCTTCTTAAAATTTTTATACATACAAATATATGATGTATTTCAATCCTGTCCACCCCTCACTCTACCCTCCTATTCCTCTGGACTACTTTATCCCACATCGTCTCTACTCAACCTCCTCCATCCTTCTGCTGTTTCTTTTCTCTTGTTCCTTTCTTTTTCCTTCCCCTCTTCCTCTTCTATAGTGTTGCCTGTAAGCATATTGCTGCAGATACAGGGTTGTCACCAGACAATGCATGGGTAACCTGACAGGGGAAAGAGTGGGAGGAGAACAGACTCTCTCCCACAAGTCATTAACTGGTAGTTGTTACTTAGCTTGGATTGGGGCTTTTGTGCCCCTCCCTTATTCATGTTAAAATGTTGACAAGATTGATATTCTTCAGGCCGTGTAAAGTTAACTACAGCTCTTACAAGTTCATGTGTGCAATGGCTCTGTCATGTTTAGAAGATACCTTTTTCCTTTGTCACTACAGCTCTTCCTGTCCCCTGGTTTTTACAATCTGCCCATCCCTATTTCTTGAGCTTTAGAGGAAACCTCTCTTCCATACATACAGGAGCTGCTACAGAAAAGCTAAGTTATAGTCCAGTCCTTCTTTTAACTGAAATTCCTCTATCAAGCCAAATATTACTCTAAAGTACAAATGGTCTTACACATAATAGTTGATCATAATTTTATGTCCTATTTTATACTAAGGCAAAGGAAAACTAGCATTTTATGAACTTGATAAGTGGTACAATATGAAAGAAATTTTGGATGAGTGAAAATGCCTCAAGCATAATTTTTATGTTATTTCCTCTGAGCACTAAGTCATGATTTTTGTTGTTTCTTCAACTCTTGTTGATTATATCAAAATAAGTAATATTTTGTAATGTATTGCATTGTTATTTATTGAAGAAGTTTGTTACAAGTCCAAGAGCAACCT
Source organism: Ellobius talpinus (assembly GCA_001685095.1). NCBI lineage: Eukaryota > Metazoa > Chordata > Mammalia > Rodentia > Cricetidae > Ellobius > Ellobius talpinus. Next base: position 9,204 of record LOJH01046527.1, read on the forward strand.
AAGGTACACAGCTGTTACCATTATTACCATGGAACCAGAACCTCATAAAATGCTGTGTCTCATTGCCTCACTCTCTCCTTGTTGTCAGAAGTCTGCCAATGCATCCTTGGTTATTGATTGTTATATCTTTTTCATTAACAACAATTTGCTTACAGTACCTAAAACTACTAGTACCCTTGACATCATCTATTTTTTTATAGAAATAGTTTTGTAACTCTTTTCTACCTTTTCATGGGCTGATTTATTGTGTTTTGTAACAATTCATAGCAAAATATTTACCTTTATGTTGAATTGCTCTGCACATGAATGTCTGTGCTATAGCTCATATATTCTCAAAGCTACATTGCATTAGCATGTTGTCTCCGTTAACTTACCAGATATTGTCAATACGCTTTGTGTCACTTTTTTCTTGGAAATTTACATTTTTAGTTACTGAAAGTCCTGGGACAAATATATCTCCAATAGTGAAATTTAATGCTTGCTGAGTTGTTTGGCTTTTCTGTGGAAAAATGTGATACATAACATTTCAATTTCCTGATGTTTAAAATATGTCGGATGTTAGGAGGAAGTCAGATTGCAATATTTTAGAGAGTTTTCACTTGTAGTGATTACAAACACTTTGGATTAAAACCGTCTGGTTTAGTCACTTTGGACTTTGTGTGATTTATGGGATTTCAGATTTGTTTGTTACTTCCCTTTGGCTTGGTACCAATGGATGATAAATTCAGGGTGAAATTATATGATTGCAATATCCCCATTGAGTGTAGGGCAAGATTAACAACATTAAAATAAATTTTCACAGTGAGTATGATTAGCTCATTGCTATGTAAGTATACCTTTAAGTCATAATAATTGCCTTTACCATTAAAAATGTTTAATATGAGGCTGGAGACTTGGTGTTGAAGTTAAGAATACTTGCTACTTTTCCAGAGGACTGGAGTTATATTTCAAGCAGCCACTTTTCTTAGCTTCCAACCACTTCAAGTTCCAAATCCAGGAAGAGCTGATTCTTTCTTCTGGCCTCTATAGAGTATCACATGGAAGCACACACACACACAAATAAATAAATCTCAAATATATTTAATGACGTAATAGTCTCAGTTTATTCAATTTTTGGAGACTATAAACATCTTTACACATATAAACAACTGTAATTTATGCTAATTGCTGTGAAATGTAAATTTAAGGCATTTTAGAAATGAGTACCAAACATGATTTTGCTTACAAGTAGAGGAATGCTATATTTACAAAAAATAAGATTAGATTGATTAGTTTCTGGTTGGAAGTATTATATCTCAATTTATAGATTTACAGTTGGAAGGTTGCAAGCTGGGCATTCACAGAAGAGGTTCATCAATTTATAGATTTACAGTTGGAAGGTTGCAAGCTGGGCATTCACACAAGCTGGTTCATCACTCCTATGATTTTGAATTTTGTACTAATAAAGTACTAAGAAGAATAAAGGGCTCTGTTTATATGACTAATCATGGTCATTTAGTTTCCTTTTGAGCTTGAGTGGGACCTTGAAGATAAGTCAACATTTACAATATTGCTATTAAACATTATTATATTAATATCTTAATGTTTGCTTCTAATTGACTCTTTATTTTTTTTCGTATTTTTTTCTCAGAACATATGTGCTTTCCCTAGCTTCGTTGTTATGTAAACCACCAAAGTGAAACAATAAACTGGCTTACACTGCCAGTAGACTTTAAGTAAATTGATTTTGAGTCACTGAGGACGGTCAGAGACTGAGGACTAAGGGGTCATGTGGGAGAGCATTACACACTATATAAACCCTTTTAAAATGAGACAAAAAGAAAAGTGTATGTATTATAAACTAAACAATAATGAGATCATTTAAATCAGAATCACTGTTAAAAGATGGCATTAAAGAGTCCGACTCTGGCCTGTTTTGCCTTTTTCAAGCATATATTTTTCTTCCTCAGGATTTAGAAATTACTACCTTAGGCTCAGGCATCATCCCAGTTTTCAGCTGAAAAACATGGGGAAGAAAGAAGACCAACAGTTCTTACTCATCAAGATGGCTTTGTCATTTTATTCAGAAAAAAGTATTTCCTAGGAAAACCTGTCTCTATAGTCTTGGTCACAACTACCTCCTTCCACCCCCTGGTCCCCACTGGATGAGTTTTAGTAATTCAATATTTTTAGCTGTACATACTTTCTTGGACTAAATAAAGATTCTCCTTTTTTAGTGAGGAATAATGAGAGGTGGGAATGAATAATCTCACATATGAAAGCGAATTCTTTCCTCAGCCAAGTTTTAAAAGTTATGCTAAAGAAGTAAAATGAAGAGCATTATCTTATATTAAAATTTCTAGCTTATTAACTTAGAAAGCTAAGCCATGAAATAAAAGGATGTTGTATTTTATGAGAAGTATGTAATTTAACAGGGAGATATGGTTGGTAAAGAATTACTTAACTGTGCATTAATTGAGACTGATTGGTTGTCAGCCTCTTTGTTTGATAATGTGAAGGAAGAACACTAAAGTATGAATGAAAACAAAACAAAATGAAAAAAATTTAACAATAACTGTTTTTGATTGACCCATGAACATTGAATATTAAATGCCGTGTGCAATAATTTATGGATCTCAAATTTGATTGTTTAATTAAATGTGCTTTTATTCCTAACACATTTATATCAAATTTTATTAGAGATAAAAAACTGCACCTTCAGTATGTGAATCTTATCCATAATATATTATTTTCTCATACTCTACAGTAAACTAAAACTATTCCTTGGTTTATGTGTAATTCAATAAGCTTTCCAAAACTGAAATCACATATCAGAATAATTTATCCAGAGTTAATTCCTATCACCCATTTTAGGCAGCTCAACACTATCCATCCCTCCTATTAAAGAGTATTTGATGGCATTTTCTGGCTTTCCTGGAGACCCGTGCACATGCACACATGTACGTAGATATAAATAAAAAAAAAGAATAGAACTTTCTATATTGGCACCTAGCTCAATTGTCATCAGAGAAACTTTATCCAGCAACAAATAGATGCAGACCCACAGCCAAACATTTGGTGGGGCTTTGAGAATCCTGCAGAAGAGGGGAAGAAAGAATTGTAGGAAACAGAGAGGTCAAGAATACCACAAGAAAACACACATTCTCAGCTAACGTGGACTCATAGAGACTAAACCAGCAACCAGAGACCCTTCATGAGGTTGACCTAAGTATTATCCATTGCAGTTATGTAGTTTGGTTTTCTTGTTGGAATCCTAATAATGGAATCAGGGGGTGTCTCTGACTCCTTTGCTGGCTTCTGGGACCCTACTCTTCATACTGGATTGCCTTTGCCCAACCTCACATATGGGGAGATGCTTATTCTTACTGCAACTTGATATGTCATGTTTTGTTGATATCCATGGGAAACCTGCCCTTTCCTAAAGAGAAATAAAGAAGTAGCAGATTAGGTAGTAAGGACAGAGCAGGTAGGAAGGGAAGGACTTGGAGTAGAGGAAAGGAAACTGCAGGAAGGAGATAAACTAAATAAATTAATGAATTAATTAAAAAATAAGTAATTTAGTAGACTTTTGCCCTAAAAAATAAGAATATAATTTATTTAAATGTAGTGGTATGATTCATGTCATAAACTATATGCAGTAAAATGCCACTTAAAGAGGTGGATATGCTGAAATTATCTTGAGAATGTGAGGCCAAGGTATCTCACTCAGATGAAGTGTTTCTTCAGTAGTCTTTCAGTTATAAATGTAATATTAGCCATTACCAAGACTTGATGTGATGGCAAATTATGGTTGAAACAGGTTGTTATTGCACTTATGTCTTAAGTGTACATACGGTAAGAAATGGGTGGACAGATCTTAGAGTGTGCAGAAAGCTTCTTTGGGGTTAGGAGACTCCTAGAGAGTTGTGGAAACTAAAGCATGTGAAGTATAATTTTAATATAAAACCATATGCTTCTATTGACCATCTTCAGTGTACTCTGACACTATGTCTGTCTTGTAATATAAAATTCATAGTTAATTCAAGGATAGTTTTTTTTTCCTAAAACATACATGAAATACATAAAATAAACCAAATAATTTATTTGGTTCCTTTTTTGAGGTTGAATATTTATTCAGGGGGTTATGGAGGGGGAAGGGAGGGAGAGAGAGAGAGAGAGAGAGAGAGAGAGAGAGAGA
>LOJH01046528.1:0-13379 GCA_001685095.1 Ellobius talpinus
CAGAAAAAGATGCCCCCTGTATGAACTGTATGTGGCACTTAGGGGACCTGTATCAGCCACCCGTGCCTGGGCTGTCCCTCCATACTGATGCCCAGTAATAAAACAGAACAAGTCTCAAGAGATACCCTGGGGCCTTGACAACAATGAGGAACCTGCCCGGACCAAGGGCATAGTGACCAGGAGATAGGAATAATGGAAAGGCATGGGACAGAGTAGGTGAGAATTCTAGGATGGAGAATGCCTGCAGACAGATGGGAAGGCAGAACTACCCGAGGTCTCAGTCCTCAGTGAGGACAAGGTGGACACTGCTCTCCTTGTGTACTCCCAGGCTAGAGGCCAGTGGGTGACCTACAGAGGTTGTCCTGGTGAGCTGGTCACCCTGGTGAGCTGCTGTCCCAGCAACAGTGCTGGTCTGTAAGACAGTCTTACCTCACCCCTCTGTGTTCAGAGGGCAGGGGTGGGGTCTGCCTGGCATCCCTGGAGCAGGGGTGGGGTCTGTCTGGTGTCCCTGGAGCATAGTTCTACACGTGGACGGTTTCGATTGTTTCTTAGAGTCAAGGTGATGCTGTACACATCCAATGTCAAAGACAAGAATGCCCCTGGGTGGAGGGGGAATTCACCTGCTCCTGGGAACTGGTTCTTAAGGGTTTGTGAGCCTGGCTGTTACACAATGGGCATTCAGAAGTTGGCAAGAATAAGTGAGTACACCAAAGCTCTCCAAAACTCCCACACGTGGCTTTTTATCTGCTTCTCTGCTAGCTAGGGCACCCAGTTCAACAGCCACACTCTAGCAGAAATCTTATTTTCTATGTTTAAAAAGATTTATTTTTAGCTAGGCATGGTGGCACACACCTTTAATCCCAGCACGCAGGAGGCAGAGGCAGGCAGATCTCTGAGTTCGAGGCCAGCCTGTTTTATATAGGGAGTTCAAGAACAGCTGGGGCTACACACAGAAACCCTGTCTTGAAAAACAAACAAAAAACAAACCAACCAAATGTAAAAATTTCTTTTGTTTTCTGTGTAGGATTGCTTACCTAAATGTGTGTAGGTGCACCATATAAGTGCCTAGTGCCTATAGAGGCCAGAAGCAGATGTCAGATCCCCCAGGAATTGGAGTGTTACAGGTAGTTGTGAGCTGTCGTGCAGAGGCTGGGAACCGAACCTGGTCTTCTGCAAAAGCAGCTGGAGTTCTGAATTGTGCAACCATCTCTCTAGCCTGTGAAGATTTCAATCTCCAATATATTTTTAGATGTTTTACATTTAGGTGTGTGTGTGTGTGTGTTTGTGTGTGTGCATGTGTGTCCCCTTATGCCACATAGCCTGCGGGAAGTTGAATAGCCTGCGGGAGTTGGTTCTCTCCTTCCATTATTTGGGTTTTGGAGATCAAACTCACGTTATCAGTCTTGATGACAAGCACCTTTACCTGCTGAGCCATCTCAGCCAGCTGCAAATATTTTAAATGCAAGGAAACACGGCTGGGTATGCAGCCCAGTTAGGTGTGCTACATTAACCAGGCATGGTCACACACACCTTTAATCTTAACGCTCTAGAGATAGAGGCAGAAGGACGAGAAAACCAAGGTCATCCTTGGCTACAAAAGAGCTAGCTTGAGCTACATGAGAGTCCCCATCTCAGGACAAAACAAGGAGAGTATGACTTCTACAGCTTATCCCCTCATTTCCCCCCTGTTGGCCACCTCTCCTCTTCAGCACCTCTCTTCTTCAAGGACAGGATCCCTTCAGAAACAGTGACAAAGGGGTTAATGTCGATCGCCTCTCCATCCCTGGTCCTTGGTGCACCACCTGTTCTGGCCTCAGGCAGAGCATAAACATCCCCAGTGATAAACAGCCCCACAAGTGGCCATGCCATCATGGGAGCCCTGTGCTGTCTCCGCCACCTGCTCCAGCTCAGCTAGAGGAGGGAGAAAGGGTGGAGGGGTTCCTGCCCCAGTCAGAGTCATCCATCCTATGTAATTAACTGCCACAGACAACGTACACCTGCCACTGGGAACGGAGCTTCCTCTGCCCCACCAGCCTTGCAAACGCCCCTGACCCAGGACCTGCCTCCTGGGGCTGCTGGGGGATGCAAGGAGGCTGGGCAACCATCTGCCAGGGCACAGGGACTCTTCACAGATCAAAAACCATGACAATTCTTTCAAGACTGGCGCTGTCAGGCCCTGCTGTGCCAACGCGCTTCTTCCCCTCAGAGCCCCTCAGCCGTCCTCCCCTTCACAGTGGAGGGCAATGTGTTTCCCAGACACCACTGGTCACCCGCCCCATGTCATTCTTACCTGAAACTGTTTGTGTTGACACTTGGTGGCTCACTGATGTAGGAGCAAATGGAGGAACACCAGATGTTTCTTTGTTCTTACGAGAGACTCCCAAAGAGAGATGCTGCTTTCTCTGGGTGCTGTGGTATCTAGATGTTAACCTTGGAGACACAGAAGTCATCGTGGCCATGGAAGAGAGCTAGATTCAGGGCAGAACTAACATGCCAACAATACAGAAAAGACAGGGAAAGAGCTGGGGTCGCCAGGCCTCTGCTTTCCCATCCCCGGGGGTGCTCCTCTAGACTCCCCCTAGGACATGAGAAAGCTCAGTATCCACTTTGGGCTGGGCTGGCTGCCAAAGGCTGCGGTCCTTACCCAGTGGAACCCAGCCCCACGCGCTACCCTGGTTTGGGCTGTCCCTGAGGTCTGACCTGTCATCTGCCTGCGTTAGTGCTCTCTCTCTCCACAGAAGCAAATACAGGTATGCACTGTCACAAACACCAACCTGGCTCCCAATACCCTGCATGGCTCCACTTGAAGCCTTTCTCTAGCACCTTCAGGCCACTCCGCCTGTGTCACCACAGGCCAGAAGTGATAGAAATCAATGTCCCAAGAACAGCCCTGAGCCAGCAGCTGATGGATCAGGTTGTTTTGCACCTTATGCCCCCCATCCCTCAGGCAGAAAAAGGCTAGGTGAGCTCCCGTGGTGCAGACAAACTCAGGCTGCTCATAGCTGGAGCTGAGCAAGATGTCCCCGTGCCTCCCATTTTCCCAGTCCCTGTTTCTCTTCCCTAGTGTCTTCTACAGCAAGTAGGTACACCTGCAACCTCATCCCATGGATGACTTCTAGGGAACCTGAAATGAGACTGCTTCTTCCCTCCATCCTTGAGTTCCTGCTCTGCTGCAGATAGCACAGGAGACATGGTGGCTCCTGTTGGGGGACAGGCAACAAACCAGAACGTCATACCAACTGCTGATCATCTCACACACAGTATTAATGGAGGACATAGTTAGGATGGATGATACTAGAAACATTAAGGTTTGTTTAGGAGGTAAAAGGGGAGGGGTTAGCCTTACAAAGAACTCAGGAAGAATGTTCCAGACAGAGCACAGCACCTGCAGGCTGTGGGATAGCACTGAGTACTGCAGGTCTAGGAGGCAGTGTAGCAAAGGAAGGTGAGCCAAGAGAAGTGGGGGGAGGGGGAGGCAGCTGAGGCCAGAGAAGGGAACTTCTGCAGCGCAGGAGTCCTTTGTGAGTCCAAGGGCAAGGCAGGGTTGTAAGGCGGAGGGAGGAACTCGCTCAGGAGAGGCAGCAGTCCTCTGCTACTGGGCCAACTGTCTGTCTTTCTTTCCTTCCTTCCTTCCTTCCTTCCTCCTTCCTCCCTCCCTCCCTCCCTTCCTTTTCCTTCCTTCCTTCCTTCCTTCTTTCCTTCTTTCTTATCTTTTGTATGCAACCATGTTCTTAGAAAATATGTAGTTAGCACACAAATTATTTGATTTCTTTTTGACTTTTTCGTGTATATACATCATAAGTTTTACTCATCCCTCCCCCTCCATGACTTTCCCTTGTCGTCCCCCCCACTGAAGTGCCAGGGACCTTCCTCATTCTTCATGTTACCACCTGAGGACTCCTACTTGCCCCACAAACAGACATGCAACATTTTAGATCACACACACGCACACACATGCACGCACGTACACATGCATACATACGCACTCACGTGTGCACATACACACGCACGCACACATACACACAAGCACACACAAACACGCACGTACACGTGCACACATACGCACACACACACACATACACACAGCCCCCATCACCACTCCAGGCCCTCCCTAACCCAGGCTTGTGAGCACTCAGTGGCATTCTGTGCAGCAGCTTTTTCCAAGTTTCTCAGCTCACATTAACCATGTCCCTTTTCAGTCAGTATCCGTCAAGAAACCCTTGAGAGAGCTGAAGGACGCAGCCTGGTCCTGCTTACAGGCTGGCTGTGCAAACAGAAAGGTCGCTCCACATTTTTCAGGTGCACTGGGTAGCAGAGCCCGTGTTTGCCGAGTCCTAGACCACATCAATAACAACAGACCCATCCAAGGGAGACTCATAAGTCTTCCATGGAAACAAGGCTTTAGATCTCACTGCTGCCTCTGCTGGGCCAGGCACCATAGGCTCACAAGAATGTCTGCTGGGGACAAAGTGGGAGAGTCCTCTCATCTCTCTGGGTGGCACAGATTGTGCCTGATCCCCCCAGAGGAAAGAAAAGAAATCCTCTTCAGTCAGAGTAAGGAGGGGACTGGAGAGACAGTGAGACGGCTCACTGGTGAAGAGCACTTGCTGCTCTTGCAGAGGACCCAGGTTTAGTTCCCAGAATCCATATGATGGTTTACAACCATCCTTAATTCAAGTTCCGGGGGATCTGATTTTTCTGACTTCCATGGGCACTGGCACACACATGGTGGACATATGTACAGGCAGGCAAAACACTCCACATAAGTAAATAAAATACACCTAAAACAAAAAAGGAATAACTGAAGGAGCTGGGCAGGGTGCTGCACACCTGCCACACCAACGCTCAGGAAAATGAGAAAGGAGAATTGAGAGTTTGAGGCCACCCTGGACCATATAGCAAAAAACAACCAGCAAACAAACAAACAAACAGAAACCCCAGCAATTCTGAGTCCCTGATGGAGCCATGGACAGAGTTATCAGAAGACAGGGCACTGGACTGACATTTCCAGCTCTCCGGATCTGCCTTATCTTCCTAGGGCAGCTGATTAAGGTTACGGCTGTGCACACATTCTGAGGGGCTGGAGTACAGACATGCTGTATTGCCGTGTCGTTCCCCCTCCCCCGTGTCTGTGTCCTTCCCCCTCTGAATCTTTAGCAGGCCCACAGCTGCTCCCCCTCTTTGCTCTTTCCAACCTCCCCACTTTGGGCCACAGATCTTTGTCATGAAGGGGGATACCACCTCCCTCTGGAGTTCCCTCCTACCACCACCCCACTCCTCCCCACCCTCCCTCCACTCTCACCCCACCCTGCTGCAGTAGTCTGCATCTTGTGGTCTTGATGGAGAAGAATTCCTACCAGGGCCCAGGTAGAGCAAGTAGAAGCCAAAGTTTATTTTTAGCTAGAAAGAAAGCACAGCTTCCAGGGAGGAGAGCAGACTGAGCCGAGAACGCTGGCGGCCTCTGGAGTCTGGACTTCTGAGGCTTGCTCTGCCAACCATGTCTCTCTTTGTCCACACCTGACATGGTCTCTCTTTCTTGGCATAGGAGAAGCGTGTTTGCTTGCTTTCCTTCCTTCTTTCTTCTTCTATTTTTCCATTTTTATTTGATGTGCATGGTATTTTTAAAATTTATTATTATTATTATTTATTTTATATGTATGGTGTTTCTCCTGTTTGCATGTCTATATACCACGTGCATGTCTGGTGCCCATGGTAACTGGAATCGAGCATTAGATCCCCTGCAACTGGAATGATAGACAGCTGTGCGCCACCATGTGGATGCTGGGAACTGGATCTAGGAATACTGGAAGACCAGACAGTATGTTTAACTGCCGAGCCTTCTCTCCAGCCCTTAAGGGGAGATGTTCTTAAAAGCCGTCCTTACCCACACTTAAGTCTGTTACAACTAGATGAATTTGATGCAGGAACATATAAAATCTATTTGGTGCAGAATTTTTTGTAAAGGAATAACTACCCACAAAGACCAGAAGTTTACTAGGGGAAAGGGCAGCAGTGCCTTGTGTGTGCTCCTCAGGGAGGGTCTGTAGGGAATGCAGGAGCCTGCCTAGACTCTCTTAGTTATTTTTCCCAGAGTCCAGGCCTTTCCTGTCTTGGTAACTTTGTCATTCCAGAAGCAAGTTTTCTCATGAATGTTCTCTGGAGTTCTTGATGTTTATAGTTTATATTTTATCCCTGACATTTGTTTTAACTGGAACACCTCAATTATGACCATAACGCTCTTCGAAATTCTGGGAAATGGCCTCAAAGGAAGAGTGGCCCTTCCTTTCTGTCTTTGTCCTCGCAGCAGCTGGGCTTGTGCCACTGCCATTAGTCAGGGTTCTCCAAAGAAACAGGACTGACAGAATGAGAGTGTGTGTAGCTGAGCCTCATGCTCTTCTCCCCAAGCTAGCCAGGCTGGGCTGGGTATACATATTAAAAGGGCCTCGTTCATTCCACTGACTCACACAAAATGGCTGGGAAGTCAACAGTGACTGCCTCACACTGGGGAGGCTGAGAATCAGTCCCCGTCTGGAGCTGAAGGCCTGGAGGATCCCTGGAGAGTTGCTGCCCTTGTCAATGTTCTATTGCTGCGAAGAGAAGCCACGATATGGTAACTCTTACAAATGAAACCATTTAATTGGGGATGGCTTACAGTTTCAGAAGTTTAGCCCACTGTCATCATGATGGGGAGCACAGCAGCGCACAGGCAGACATGGAGCTGAGAATTCTACATCTGGATCTGCAGGCAGCAGGAAGAAAGGGATACTGAGCCTGGCGTGGGCTTTTGAAACCTCAAAATTCACCCCCACCCTCCACCCCCCACCGGTGCTGAGCTTCTTCCAACAAAGCCACACCTACTAATTCCTCCCAAGTATTGCCACTCCCTGATGACTAGGTGTTCAAACACATTAGCCTATGGGGGCCATCCTTATTCAAACTGTTAGGTCCCAAAAAGACTCAAGAAAAGCGTCTGCCTGGCCTCTGGGCCCTCCCACAGTATCACAAGAACCCATTACAGAGTCCTGGCTCCTCTTAGCTCTTCTCACTCCACCTCCTACCCTAAACCTCTCCAGCCCAGGAACTTCATTTCCTTTCCTCCAGCTTTTCTGTCCTACATAACCCTGCCATTTCAGCCACGTGTTCTCTTGGTCCTCCACTCTGGACTCCTTGTCCCCCCCTCTTGCCCCTCTCTCTTCCCTCACCCACCCCCACTCTCTTCATGTCCTGACTCAGTATCCTTCTTTCTCTCCCTGCTCTGGACTCTCTCAGATGCCTCTGGCTGCTCCCTCCCTCCTATCTACAATAAAGCCCTTCTCCTCAACCACACCTAGGAGCTGTCATGCCCTCATTTTCGTTCACAGACCAGCACAGCTGCTGATCTTCAGTCTACATCGGAAGCCTGGAGACGAAAGTTCTAACACTGGTTACGGAACACCTCAGCAGCAGAGTAGATGAACTTGCCAGAGAGGGTGAGAGCAAGCAGGCAAAGAGCAAAGTTTCCTTCATCTGAGTCCTTTCATCTGGGCTGCAAGCACAAGGTGGTACCTACATTTAGGATCGAGTCTTCCTGCTTCAAATAATCTGGGTAAGAAAGCCCCTCCCTCACAGGGGCACCCTGAGGCTTGGGTTCTAGTTGATTCCAGATGCAGTCAGTAGCCAATTAACAGCCAGGACGAGGAGGCAGGTAAGGAGCATAGCCAGGCCACTGATGCCTCTGAAGGAAGGGATGTGCTGCTCCTGGCTCGCATCTCCAGACTCCCGACCAACTGAAAGATAAGATCACTCTTGCTTGCTCTCACTGTAGCAGGGTTGTCCTCTTTCAAGTCATTTGCAGCCAAACCTAACCCCAGCCCTGGTAAGAAAAAAAGAAAAAAACAGACATCCAATCTGTCTGTCACAGAAGCCCCACCCTGTGAGATCCACTGCTCCATCCGTCTCCAAGGAAGGGGACAATGGGTGGAGGCTACCATAACCCAGTAAGTTGAGGTGAGTTGGAAGGTGCCATGGATGCCTAGCAAGTTCTGGAAAGGCTAGGAATTGGATTTGGGGACAGGAAAAACAAAATGATCAAAGGCCAAGCTTGGGAGAAAGGACTGGAATGACTTGCTGGTGTCTAGGACGGTAGAAAGCCAAAAGCCAACCAGCACAAGAAGGTGTGATGGGGCAGGGAAGGGCTCAGGGCTCCACTCACACCACCAGAGGATTTGTACAGTCTCCTTGTACCCGAGCAGGTAGGAGGAGACCGCGTATTTGACAAAGACCAGCATCCATTCCCCCTTTTCAGCACTCAGGAGGTCTACCTCTGAGAATCTCTTTCAGTCTATAACTTTATTAAAATGCAGCTGACCCCACCCCATGCCAGGGCTCAATGCCACGTGACTCAGGCATGGCCAACCAGAGGGTTTGCCATCCTTCTGGTGTTGATGGATCACCGTTGGACACCGTGATCCAGTAAGTGACCCACCACCAAGTCACACAGATGTTTGCTGCATTTGTTGAGGAAGAGGCAGACTTTCCTCTTCCTGTTTGCTACCACACAAGTCTCAGGGTGAAACCCACAGTGAAAATGAGCATTACTGGGAGGCAGCAAAGCCTCCGGCTCTAGATGGCTTCAGACCTGACACTGCGAGGCCCTGAGTACCTGAGTAGGAACATGTGCGGGAAAGCCATGGCTTTCCACCCTGTAAACCCCCCACCCCTTTGCAGCATTTTCAAGTAAATTTAAACTTCCCCCTCTCCGAAGAAGCCCAGATCTCATGAACAGGAACCGTAACAGGTTGGTATACCACCTGCACAGGAGGCCCGCAAAGCCAGCTTCTCCTGCCATTGGGTAGCCAGCACCTAACATTCAGTAGGTGCTCACTAAATGCTGGTGGAGCAAATGAATGACTGCAGAGAAGCAAGCTAATCGTTCATCAAGTTTATGGATGACATGAAATTGGGAGCAGTTTCTAGCCAGAGGTTAAAATCATAAAGCAGATTGGCTTTCGCAAATGAGGCTGTGGCAAGACAGAAGTGGAATTGGATGACATTCATTAAGTAACCAGTTTGAGGAAGTCGTCGCCGGGAGGATGTGAAAGCTGGAGACATAAATGGTTCTGTGCACGATGCCACACAAGCTGTGGGTGGCAGGCTGGACGTGGAGGGAAAGAAGTTGATTGCCAAGGGCTGGGCTAGAAACAGGGTCAAGGTCAATTCATACCCTAGAGACACCCTTGTCCCAAGACCTGCATCTAGGAAGCCACTTGGAACTTTGTATTTGGGGAGACAGACATCTCAGGCAAGCAGGAACAGACCAGAATTCAGAAATCAGGGTTAGAAATAGAGGTTGCTACACTGGCAGGAAGAAGAAAAGCCCGTGCTTCAGCAGACTATAAAGGCAGGAGTCATCCCCAGGCTGGAGAGGATCCGGTGCCCCAGAAGAAAAAGGATGGGCAGGGAGACCAGAGCAGTACCCCACCCCCACTGCAGCCCGGAGCCCACCACCCTGCTGTTTACACTTTTATCGTTTGCAATGAAAACCATGATGTGTGTGCCGCTGTATTGATTGTGCCTTTTAGATTTTTATGTCATTGTGGAAAGCAGCAATTATAGTCGTCTGCTCTGGAGGGAGCAAATGGCCCCGGGGGAGGACTTAAAAGGCAGTCCAAGGGGTCTCCTGCGATCAGGAGCTAGCGGGTGGAAGGGCTACTGGAATCTGAGAAAGGGGAGGTTCAATGCACCCTCTTTCGCGGCCATGGAGCATTTATTAGGTGCCTGTGGTATACCAAGTACTCAGTCCTTGTCCACTGCACCCCCCGCTGCCCCATACCAGCCTCCCAGTGGCTTCCTGTCTGCATCTAAAACAGATCCACTCTGCATGCACCATCTGGTTCACCTCTCATTCCCCCTTCATTCACTGCCCATTTGCCTCTGTGCCAAGGCCTTTCTTTACTGCCACTGTTCCCTCTGCCCGTGCTGCCCCACCCTCTACTCTGTTTGTAGCTACACAGTCAGGTCTCAATCAGGAGTCACCTCCTCAGAGTGCTCTCGTGAAGATCCACGCCATATGTGCCAACTGTCTGCATCCCGTCACCTTCACTTCCTAGCGTCTCCAGTCAGAAATCTGTGCTTACACAGTTGTCTCTCCCCTCCAAAGGTGATAGGCACAGGGGCCTCACTCTCTGTTCTTGGCAAAGGAACTCTTGGCACACAAGCTTGATAAAAATGCCTAGCCTGGTTAATAGCAGAGAGTGAGGTTCAGAGAATGTAGCCAAATACCCACAAAATATCATCTACTGCCCCAAGAGTGGTTGGCTACAAACGCCTTGCTCTGTGGTAATCTCGAAGGCTTTCCTTGGGAATACTTGGAGATCGTCATGTACTCGAGGTGGCTACTGCTTCCCTTGTGATCATTTGGCATTCAAAGCAAGGAGAGGAGAAAAACAAAATTCAAATTGCCTATCTCACCTTAGGCCCCTTTTTTTTTAATAGGACCTTTTCTATTACCAGGGCATCATTCAGAGATTCTGTCTCTGGCTCATTAGCCACCTGCTGCAAGGCAGACTGGCTAGCTATACCACCCGCTGCAAGGCAGACTGGCAACCAAGGTCTCAGGTTCCACCCAGGTGAAAGTAAAGAAGGTTGGGTGGGTTGGACCACATTGTTGAATAAAGAATCGCAGTGATGGCCCCCAGAGAGGTGTGTGTCTTACTTAAGGCCTTGACTATAAGCAGCAGAAGTGAGACTTGAACCCCTGTGTGTCTGACTCCAGTATGGGTCTGTGCCCATTTGCCACACCCTGGTGTTGGCATCGTGGCCCCCAACTGGAGAGGAAAGGCAAGTCATTCAGGTGTAGCAAGCCAGCAGGTGTAGAGCCTGCGTGTTTGGTTGGATCTATGCTGGCCTTTCCTGCTCATCTCTCTGGCCCTTCCTCCCATAGGCAGCTAGCCCACACTCTGGGCAAGCAGTCCACTCAGGACCTGAACCCACCCATTTGTCCTCCCCTGCCCATATGTGCTGGCTATTCTTTGTGCAGAGTCCCTGCCCATCCTGCACCGTTCTGCTCGCCCTCTGAACTCAACCTAGAGACCAAGTCCTCTAACTCTCTTTGTCCCACAGACATGTGATACCAACAGTGTGCCCGGGACAACATAAGGTGTCGGATCTTGCCCTTGCAGAGTTCACACTCCAGAGGTGGAGAAAGACGATATACAAACGACCAAGGAAATCTGACCACACACAGCAGGATCAATGCTGTGGCCAAAAGCAACAGGCCACGTTCAGGAAAACCTGGCTAAGACGTTGTGGTGGTAGAATGGCACCCCTAAAGATATTCACATCCTGTTCCCCTAACTCTAGGTGTTTTACCTGGCCAAAGAGAAATTAGTTTGAAGCTGGAATTAGGGTGTGTACAGAGAATTGGACTGGCTTCATGTTTGGTTCCTTATCTAAGGGTTTGGAATCTGCAGGCATCTCTGTTCTGTGCTGAAATTCCCATGTTTTATGCTAATGAGGTCAGGGCCAGAGCTGGATGTGTAGGGAAAACCAATTATGTGATTGGAGGTTGAAGGTTTAAGTCAAAAGGTATCGTCCCAATCTCCAGAGAGGAAGAGAGGCTAGTGAGTCACTGACCCCAGTGAAAGAAACCCTGACGCAGACTCAAGAAAGCCTCCTTGCCTAGTAGTGCTCGGTACTGCCACCCAAGGATGCCCAGAACCGTATTCTTGCTGTTCAGAAGACAAGAAAAGCTTCACGTTGAGGACCCCACCCCCACCCCAGGCCTCCTGTATGACTGACTCTCTTTTCTTGGTTCTGATTTGTCTCTTTTTGCATTTGTAACTACAACCCTCGCCGAGCTCTCCAAGTCTTCCCAATAATTATCAAACCTGGGTAGGTGGGGCAACTCCCAAATTTGTAGCTGGCCTGTCAAGGGTGGCACTGGGGCACCAGGGCATGTGACAGGCCTGTGAGGAGGAGGGCTTAGCTTCAATCCATGCAGTCCACCTTGATTCCGGGTGGTTGGTGTTAGAAGTTATTGTAGCTTGTTACTCAGTGCCTCCGGGTCAGAACCACGACCCTGAGGGCTCTGCCGCTCCACTGTTCTCACACGGCTCCTTCAGAATGGAAGTGCGCACACCTAGCGTGGGCAGCACCCAGTTAGTGATAATCTAGCCCTGGAGAAGGAGGGGGAGGAAAGAAGGGAAGAGGGTGAACAAGAAGCTTGTTGGAGGGAGGCAAAAGAGAAAGAACAAGATATTATGGGAAGAACTCAATCCAGGATGCTGGCTTTAAGGATTTGTAAGGTTGGAGGTTAGAAACGTTCCCAGACCTCCAAAGGGAACACAGCTCTCGACATCTCAAATTCAGTCTGAGAGGAGCAGAACTCTAAACTCCCAGCCTCCAGAACAAAACTGTGCTCTCCTAAACAAGGTGTGGTGGTTTCAAGTTTTAATTTTCTGTTTACTTAGCGTGTATATCTCGCTGGTTATTGTGATAGGTTTTGTTTGTTTTTCAGTAGGGAATAGATAGAGGGGGATTATTTCATCCAGAAAGGGTCAAGGAAGGCATATGTAAAAGGTGACAGGATGCCAAACGCCTCAGAAGGAAGTCACGTTGTCACCAGTTTTGTCAGTCTATAGGACCCTCAGAAACGTGAACTTTAACTATTTCAGCTCACCAAAGTGAGTGGTGATATCCCCACTGGTCTCCTTCCAGATACAGTATTTGCTTTATTTATTTAAACACTACCACAAGGGGGTTGGAGAAATGGCTCAGAGGCTGCACACACTAGCTGCTCGCCCTGTCTCCCAGAAGACCCGCAAGGCTGCTCAAACCCAGATTTAATTATAGTTCCAGAGGGGCTGATGCCTTCCTTTGGACTCTATGGGCACAGCATGCATGTGGTGCACAGATACAAGCAGGCAAAATACCCAATACATAATATAAAAATTAAATTTAAAAAACCTAAAGTATACTTGTCTTTCTGTGATACATGTTCATTGAGGTCCATACACACTTAGGTGTGTGTAGCCACCACAGTGGTAGATACGAGACAGATAATAGTGCCAGTGTCCATGGGCTCTCTCCACCCCAACCTGACACCATTGGTTTTTCTTGGGAGCTTTGCTTTGAAAACAAATGCACTGACCTCAGATGCGCTGACCCAGGTAGCTTGGGAGACTGGCTTCTCTCTGCACAATGACATTGAAAATCCACTGGGGGCCTATGAATTAATAGTCTGTTGTTTTTTGTTACAGAGTAGTATCCAGTGGATTAATGGATAGTTAGGCTGTTCCAGATATTTGCAATTCTAGTTTTCATGAGAATCTACAATCTGTGGGGCGGGAGAGATGGCTCAGTGGTTAAGAGCACTGGCTGCTCTTCCAGAGGTCCTGAGT
>LOJH01046530.1:2193-13379 GCA_001685095.1 Ellobius talpinus
CCTCATGGGTCCTGCTGCTTCTCAGTGAAGCACTCCAGAATGGCACCTGCCTGTGCAGGACCTACAGTGGTTTGAATAAGAGTCTCCCAGAAGTCTTGGGTGTTTGAATACTTGGTCCAAGTTGGTGGCTATTTGGGAAATATTATGAAGTGTGACTTTTTTGGAAAAGGTATAGCACTTCAGGGGAAGGGGGAGGTTTAAAAAGTTTCTGCCATCAGGCTGCACCCTCTGTCTTCAGTTACTGCTCGAAGTGTGAGCTCCCAGTTGTTGCTCCATCTATTCACCACTTGTGAAGTCTGTTCCTCCACATTGACTCTAACCCTCTGAAACTGTAAGCCACAAATAAACCCTTTCTTCCATTAATTTCCTTTATCCTAGTACTTTATCACAGCAAAAGGGAAGTAACAAAGCAGACAGTGACTTTTATTTAGTATCTGTTTATTGTATAAAAACCAAAATTAAAGATGCTGGCCTGAGGGATTGTAGAGTCCATTTCATCCTTCAGATTAAAAGTCCCAGATGCCATAGGTACTGTTGGGGGAGGGAGCTGCCTGGCAATAAAAGCAACACATAGTACCACCAGGTATGAGAGAAGGGATGATTAATTATTATTTTGTCGCTTACAGCGACATGAACTTGAAAAAACTGCCTCACCCCTTTTGATAATACAGTAAATCTAATCCTTATCACAGTTGAATATGATTAATGATCTCCAAATATTCACACATTTAAAACTAATATTCATCTTGTTTCTAACATGAAAACTCCTCACCAATATTTATTCTGAACATGTGTGGTCCAATGTAGTCAAGGTAGAGTTCTGATCTTGCCAGACATCCTTTGAAACCTGCACTAAAAACTAAGGTATCTACAAAGCGCTTTTGAAATCAGTGAAGCACCTTGCACTAGCTCCCCTAATTTATTTAAATTTAGACATTGGATATCATATGATGAAAGCAGGTTCTGTTCTACATATGAGGAACTTGGAGACCATGGCCACTTTAATTCTGACTATGGTAGACACACAAGCTGTATTTTCATTAGCTTGATTTCTTCCTAGCAAAGTTTTGTATGTGAGGTGTTTTGTCGTAACACATTATTAAATTTCCCATAAATTCCAACTTTTGAGATTTCCCTTTCATGGCACTAGTCTTTAAAAAGCAAGCATGTTTTATTTTTTAGCTCTCTTGGAGTTCTGAGACAAGAGAAGAAGTCACATTCTTGCTACTTTGTTACATATTGGTATTGAGCACAGTAAAATCAGCTTTCTGTGTGGTGTGGAAAATGGTGACTTTTACACTAAAATGCTTTGAGAAACTATTATTTTGACTACAGGACATTTCAGAAACTGAACTTGAAGATCCCAGTGTTGGGCACAAATGCATGGGTTTGTTTGATGGCTTTAATTAGTGATTTTGTAATTGGGTATCATGTCAGCTTCATGTAGCTAGCAGCATTCACTGAGAACATATCTAAATCCCTACTCTTTCATTCTCTTTCAAAATTGTCATTCATTTGGCTGACAATTCAAGCATACTCTAATAGCCCTGGGGTGCAATTAATTTTAGCAGTTGCACAACTTAGTAAGAAAAAAAAAGCATGGCAGGGATCATGTGTGCCTGGAAGGTCATATGATGCCACAATTTGCACCTTTGTTGTGAGACATGAAAATTAGTAATTAACATAAATATATTGATTAACATATGGATAGTTTACACTGATAGTCTAATGAAGCTAATAATGTTTAATCACCTATAAGCATACTTCCTATCATCTGTAATACACCACGATTTTTGAAAAGTGAGACTTCAGACATATTTGGGGTTAGAGTTGACTATTGTGTGAAGTATGTACTGGAGAAAACTCAGGTCTCTGCTCTAGGAAAGTTTGAAAGCAATTTGATGCAGATTGATTTTAATGCCACCCAAACTCCATCACTGATATACTTGAATAGCATTCATCCCTCACATGTACCATTGTTCTCCCCCTTTATTTTATTAATTACTAAGAATTATTTAAATATTAAAATTTTTTGACAATTGCTGTATGCTCATACATGGACATTTGTCAGTTTGTTTTCCATATTGTGACCATGTGATCTCCTCTGTTTCATGCATTTGGCTCCTGACCCTCTGTTACAACTTTAAGATATTGTGCTACTCAGCATTGTTATGGTAACAGGACAGCAGGGTTAGTTAACTTACAGAGATAAAAGGTTCTGGAGGGCTTCTCTTTGGACCCTCTACCACGTCAGAGTGGACTACTTGATTGGTCAAAGTCATTGCTTCATAAACTAGAAAAAAGGCAAATAAAGGAAGAGGAGGAAGGTGACCTTCACAACCCACTTTGAAGGTCTAGCTTCAACGAACTAAAGCCCTCAAAGAAAATCCCACTCTGCAAAAATTCCAGACCTTTTAATAACGCCACTCTGGTGCACATACCTGTAGCATGTGTATCTGGGTGCACTCATGCAGCCACAGCAGATGCAGACTGGAGCTTAACTTTGGGTTGAGGTAACGCTCCCAACACAATTGTTGGCATAGACTATGGTTTAGTAAGAGTCTCCTTTCTCAACCATTACAAGCCTGGGAAGCCACCATGGTGGGGAGAGACATAGTTTTAGAAGCATTGCTACTGGGGCTGCAAAGAGCATCTATGAAGTCCGATGGGGTCCTAATTATTGCTTAAGGAGCTTTACAAACACAGTTTCATTTCATTCTCTTCACAGTTATATCAGGAAGTTACTGTAATCACCATTTCCATCTTGTAGATGAATCTGAGGCAGAGAGAGGCTAACTAATTTGCCAAAGATAACACAATTATGAAATAATGGAGCTCGGATTCGTACCTGAGCTAGCTGAATCAAAATCTTATATTTTTTTCCATGAGATGTGAGGGAAAGAGGAGGGCAAGTCATAGAAAAATCTAGACATTGCAGCTCAGCACCATGTTCTCTGTAAACATTTACCATGCTGGACACTGAAAACCAACTCTTGCTGTTGGATTTAGCTAACAGAGTTTTTTTCCCTTTAAACACTGTCTTTGTATCACAGCGTTAGTTGAAAACCAACAGACACTATCTGATGCCTCCCAACATAAATAAGCATAGGTCACTTGACAGAAAAAGCAAATAGCAAATGCAATTTAAAAAGCTAAAGGCAGTCACTGTTGTATGCTGGGTATCAGAGATGTTCCATGCACCATTTAACTTTTCTTAAGTAAACAGATTCTGCAAATAGCCTCTTCTTCGTCAAGGTCACTTCTGAGAATTTCTGCTTTAAGAAATGAAATCTGAAGCCGAAGAGGAAGCGCTTGCAAAGACTTGTTTTCATAAATGGACTACCAAGTTGTGGTCCAGTAATTCATAAATGGCCCATCTCTTTGCAGGTTGGCATCCATTCCCCAGTTGTCAGCTTCGCTTGTTGACTGTCCCCTCCTGCTCCCTCAGCCATCGGTTCTAGAGTACAATTCTTGTTTGCAGTTAATCTGTCTACTGACAATGTCAAGTAAGACATCTGGCTACACAGAAGAGAACAAATGGGGGAGGTGTCAATGTCGCCCAACTTTTGTGGATTCAGCAAACCTGCGCGAATTGAAGGCACCATGAGAAAGAAGGTGATTTCATCCGCAGCAACTTGGGCAGTTGTACTAATGTCCTGGAAATGGAGACAGAGGAATGCTGTGCACAGGGCCAGGAGACTAACGAGAGAAGACAGACCAGGCTGTAGATAGCGAATACAGAGGGAAGACGGGGATGGTTTTATTAAACACTTACTGTTTAGTCTCCTGTCACAGCCATCGGGGAAAGCAATGGGAATGGGAGCCAAGGGGATGGGAGCAGAGAGGGCTTTAAGCCCTCCCAGTTATCACATCTCAAGTCCTGTATGGAACATCCGGGAACTTCTAGGATATACACATTTCCACATTTGTAGAAAATAGAAATGGACTAGGGTTTAACATGTAGGCTTTCACTTAATCCTTACACTTGTCCCGTGGCTTAAAAATAAAAGCCAAAAAATCTAAAGTTTAAAAACATTTCACTTTGTTTCAACTATAACTCACCAAAGCCAGGCATTATCTGACTTGAAAAGTTTATCTAAACCATTGTCTACACCAAGATCATTCTGAAACTTTTATTTTAAAGGGTCTATATTGTGGAAACTCCTCAGAGACATGGGAAAAGGGTCAGCCTAAGTACTGTGTTCTCTTTAGTCCAACTTTGTTAGCTACCCTTTTATGTTAAATCTTTCACAGTTGCCTATGTGCTTATTTCTAGATTTTATTAGGGAATTTATAGAGAAAACAACCCAGAATACTAAGAGCGAACTCCTGCTTTATTTATCTGATTTATTCAGAAATTTCAGGTTAGTAATTATGTAGCCAATCCAATACTTGATGTAAGAATACACCTTCTCTCAGTGATAGTGACTTTTTATTACCTCACTATAAATATTGTAAGAAATGATCGGTTCTCATTTGATAATTGTTTCATCGACTCCAACAGAAGAAGGCACAGTGAAGTATATTCATTCATTTGTTTAACCCTGTTATAAATAGTAAATAGCTTGTATTTTATTTTAAACCCAAATTATATCAACAAAAAGTCACCCACATTGCAGTTCCGCGAATCGAATCAACTGCCAATAAATTGCAGGTGTATTTCTCATCATCACGTAGCCCCTGCTGCTTCTGAAGTCATAAGCATGCAGGAAGACACATTAACTTATGTGCAATATATTTTTCCGACTGTCTTAGCAAGTACTCAGGCAATAAATTTGGCCCTATAAAGGTGAATTATTAACATAGTAGAATTGTAATTATGGAATAAAATTTTTATCATTCTTAAGTAAACACAGAGAGCAAGATAAACTCATTCAAGTCTTTGGGTAACACCTTTCACAGTAGAGCCTGTAATAGCTGCTCAACAGTGATGCTAGATCAGACAGACAAACAGCTGGGCAATTGAAAATATACAACATTGCTTGTAAATTAAAATAATTTCAACATTCTATTCCCTTTTCGAATGTTTGGACTTTTTTCACTAGCTCACCAAGTGTCTATGCTTCCTCTTTGCATTTCATAATTTTATAAATTAAGTCAATGATCAACATATTACATAAAGAAATGTTTTCTATTATACATCAAGCAGAATGATAACAGTATGTTCACCTAAATATTTGTGATGAATCCTGGCACTATCATGAATGTGTAATCTTTGGCTATTTTCTCTACCTCAGTGCTGAGTTTATAGCCCAATCTACAGGAAGGGATAAAAATCGCAGTTTCCAGCAAAGGCTGTGAGGTGATATTAGCGTCTGTGAAGCACTGATGATCTTCTCAGCAAACATGAGCTGCAGTGATGGTGATGATGCCTGTGAAGCTCGGCCATGCACTCTACTTCTCTGAACATTATAGAGATGAGATAGTGGAAATATGGTGAAATTATAGCAGTAGATGGGGTCAAAACCCAGCTTACTCTTAAATGTTAGCTGCACATGGTAGAAAAGCAGTGAACGGCCTTGAAAAGAATTGGATATTAGCATAATGACGCAGAAATGTTGGGCACAAAGCTGGTAAGTAGGAAGAGAAAATCAAAATTCAAGCTAAGGAGGAAGAAGGAGATCAGGGAGCTTGATAGCACAGTCTGGTGCTTCACTTCAGGGTACAGCTAACGAGCTATTGCGCTGAGAAGGGGGTTTCCAGACTGACCTTCCAAACTCTGATTGTCCTGAGTACTGGGTGACAGACACTGTGCGAGTACCCTTGTGTTGATAATAAATGGTTATGCAGTAAGAGAAGGGGCAGACACGCTGTTTTAAACCCAAGACTGTATAATAGTAAAGCACTGTACTTTTCCATTGCCTGTGATGTTATTGTATATGCACAATATATATAATATTATATATAATATGTATAATAAAATATCTATTGTTAGTTATAAAGAGGTACACTCTTGTTTCTCAAACATAACTTTTACTATCTAGATTTCAAAGCATACTGCCAGTGATCTATTTTACTTGAGAAAATGTATTACTTTGTTACTAAATACATACAAAGTTATACATTTCTTAAATTAATGGCCGTTCATCCGATGGCTTCCACCCAGTAGCACCCCTTCTGCCCATTGTTCCTCTACAGTAGGCACAGAGCAGTCATAGGCTGAGGCCGTATGGTCAGGTAGTGCGAATTTGATAACTGACTTYTCTTATTATTTCAATAACCTTAGAAACATTGCACAATTCTGTATGACTCAGTCTTCTTAAGTGCACTTGACTATAAACACAGAAGCTGCTCTGTAAAGGCGCCAGAAGGATGTGGTGAGTAATAATCGTGAGGTCAGTGGAAGTGGGTTTGGGACAAAGCAGGTGTTCAACGACATTACTGACTATTCCTTTTCTGTCAAATACATTCCTGAAGGCCCTCCGTGGAGAATATTTCCTTTTGATTTAGAGGGTTGTATTGGTACCCACCATTTGGTGACTTGGGGATACTGAGTTAGCTACTTTAATGAGTGAATGAGGCAGGGGTACCCAGCATGCAGTTAGTCTGCATCTCTTCTGTCATTGGGAGTAACTTCTGCTAGAACTCCAGAAATGCTGCTGACTCTT
Organism: Ellobius talpinus; assembly: GCA_001685095.1. Lineage (NCBI taxonomy): Eukaryota > Metazoa > Chordata > Mammalia > Rodentia > Cricetidae > Ellobius > Ellobius talpinus. Next base: position 8,802 of record LOJH01046530.1, read on the forward strand.
TCATTTTTTTCGGCAAGGCACATTTCCCCCATTATTTTTCTTTTCCATGTCTTTAAGATTTTATTTATTCAAAAAACTTGCAGGGTCATTTCTGTTCACTTCACAATCAGTATCGTATGATGGTTTATGGATTTTTAAATATCCAAGGGAGAGCGAGGTCTTTTAGATATACCTTGTTTTGAGAGAAGGAGAATTAAGCAATGAGCCCCCTCATTGAGCAGGAGAATGATTCCTCTTCGTGATGTTCCCAGGGCGTAGGCAAACTGCTGCTCGAAGACCAGTTCTCACGGAACAGAACACGAGAAATCCGAGTTTGAATGGGAGCCTTTTACCACTTTTTATGTTTAATATGATGTTTTTTTTTTTTTTACAAATCAACACTAGCATTTGGAAGGGAGATATCTGATATTAAAATTGACACTGATAATTTCTTTCTTATTGGACAGCAATAAAACTACAAATATGACATTAGACCACTTTTCCTATCAGGACTCTCACGGAGAAATACTACAGTTACGCTAATTTTGTACCAATATGCAGCATCATTGAAAAAATTACCTGGGACTGGAGAGATGGCTCAGTGGTTAGGAGGACTTGAAGTACATCCAGTTTTGCTTCTCAGAACCCACAATGTGGCCCCCAAACATCGGAAATTACAGTTCCAGGTGATCTGATGCCCTCTAGGTACACTGTGCAGACTTGGTGCACATACATTCAGACAAAACACTCATACCCACAAAATAAAAAAATTAAGACCAATAAAATTATCTGAAATAGTTGGCGATATTCTAATTCTCTGAATTTAGTTAATAGTAATATTCCAATTTTGATATCTTAATTTTGACACCTGAGTCATGCAAGTGTCATATAATATCATGCTGAATAATTGAAGTTGAGGTGGCTGTGGGAGCTTTTGGTACCATGTTTGCTGGTTTTCTATAAATATAAAATTATTTCCACACAAGAAATTTATTTATTTACAACTTTTTTATTTATAAAAGAGAATAATTAGAAATCAGTTAAATATTTTAAAATATGGAAAAAATAACATTAATTTTTCATTATTATATTCACTCAATAGAATATTGCACAGCCATTAAGATGTGTTTTTAAAATATAGGCAAAATTTAAAATATTTATATGCTACTTTAGTAGGAATAAAGACTCATACAATAGTATATAGTTAAAGTATAATTAAAATCATATAAAATATCATAATTAAAGAAAGCATATCATATATTGGGACATTGAACTTCAGGACGTTTTCTTCTGGTCACAGTTTTGTGCCCGTGTGTGCAGGTGTTTGTGGATATGTATGTGCGTGTGCATGGAGGCCACAGGCCCATGTCACATGCTCTCTTCACGTGATTTTCAGTGTCATCCTGTCACTGATTCTGGACCTCACAGCCCTGCAGTGTGAGGACTGCAGGCTTGTGCCAGCGCTAAGGATGGGTCTCAAACTCGGGTCTTCAGCTCTCGTGGCTGATGTGGGAGTCCCCTCCTGCGGCCTTCCCCCAAACATGGCAAACTCCTGCTGACTGCAGTGTCCAGGAGCCCTTCTCACAGTTTTTAGAATTTCTATAGCTTTACCCTGGAAAATTCTCCAAGTTGGAAGCGAGCCTGCCAATGGCTGAGCTTATCCAATTGGCATGTAAATTAATTGTATTGAAACAAGATATTTGAACACAGCTCCCCAGATGTTAATGAAAATGTATTTGTTCAACAACAGCAGCAGAATGATCTCATCATTTGGGAAGGTATCCCCTTGTATGAGCGGTTGGATTTCCTCTGTTCTTCTTGTCAGTCATAAATACGTCGATCTTCCAAATGCAGAAATGACTGATTTCAGCTGCCTTCAGCTAGGCGCTCCGAAAAGCCTGCCTCAACATCTGCCTTTCTGGGCACATGTACATAGAAACACAGGGGATAAAATATGCAACCTGTGCAAACTCAAAGTAATGCTTCGGTTTGAGACCCCAAAAAGTGACGTGCTACCCAAAGTAAAAGCTGTGGATGCCATGGGCACATTTTGCGCTCTGGATGGGTTTGGAATTATCACAGATGAGTTTCCTCTCTCCTTCACACAAGCTATTTTCTCACATCTGTGGCTCATCTAGGGCTTGGCTTTTGTGTCCTGGTTTGCGAACACCTGTAGCTCCATATCTCAAGGTCATCTTCCAGCCTTCCCACATAACTTGATACTTTTCTTTTGAGATTCCAATTTTCATTGTTTGATTATTTTTATTCGGAATTGTAAAATTTATTTAAAATGTGCTCCACAATGAATAGTAGCCCATAACGATGTGTTGTATGTAGATAAGTATTTTGTGATTTCCCTTGACACATTCAAGAATTCATTAGAGTATGTGGAACAGAGATGCAAATTCAAGCAGGGCCTAGTGGCACAAACCGGGAGTTCTAACTACTCTGGAACCTTTTTCAGACGGGTCACAAATGCACGGTTTGCCTGCGCTGTAGATGAGTGTTAGACTAGCCCGTACAACTTTGTGAGACCTCATCTCCAACAGTATTAAAGAAAACAGGGCTGAGGATCAAACATAGAAGGTTCAATCTCCACTACCACAAACAGCATTAAAGAAATTAAAAATAGCAGAACGGTGGTGGTGCATGCCTTTAATCCCAACACTAGGGAGGCAGAGGCAGGCAGATCTCTGTGGGTTCAAGGCCAGCCTGGTCTACAGCGAGAGTTCCATGATAGGCTCCCAAGCTACCTGTCTTGAATACAAACAAACAAATTGAAACACAAACAAAAAAGAAATTAAAATAAAATAAATGAATGCAAATTAAAACCTCATGTATATGTATGATACTCACTACGTGTAAAGTTTTTTGTTTTTATTGGTTGAAGGTTTCCAGTTGGAGGTGTGTAGGTCCTGAATGAGGGTCACACTTGGACATGCATATGAGCAGGAGGAGATGCTGGGCACAGCGCGAAACCTCCTCATCCCGAAGGGCCGAATGCGGATACAGCTTAGAAACAGGAGCACAATTCACTAGACAAGTTTCACAAATCAAATGATAAGCATTATTGGTCCTTAAAGAGCAGTGTCATGGGTTATTTTTTTCCTTGAAGGTATTACATCCTTTAAAAATGGAAAAGTGTGTTGGATCTTTTTAATTTTTAAGTCTTTTAAATCTTTTTAATTATGTAGACCTTGGACAAAATTCAGGAGATGGAAATCATTCCAGAAGCCCCTATCCACTTTCAATAAAGAAGTCTTTGATCTGAATTCTCAGCTTATAAACGGTGTATATGTGCAGAGATCCTTGGAAGATTTTCAGCATTTGATGAGATAGCTCTTTGGATGATTTTCAAGACCTAGAGGGGTCCATAATGAAGGATCACGCTGCTTCCATTAGTGTAGTTTTCCTCCTCATGTTTGCAGACAAAGCTGTGAATCGGTCCAATTTCTTGTTTGGCTAAGGTAGTCTCTATTTAATAGAAAGGCTAGTCAACTTGGCACATTCGCAAACGAGAAGAGCAAATGAATGTGACTAAAGTTTAGATAATTCTCCAAGCCAATAGGAGCGGACTTTGTGCATGTGACAGCTCCACCTCACCCCACCCCCTGGTAGCTTACCCCAAAGACTAATAGATCCTGAGAATGATGAAGAACTCATATCTGTTTTTACAGCTGGTAATCATCAGGTGATTTTACAGGCACTTTGGGGAGGAACTTTTGTTGGGTAATGTATGTTAAAAATGCAATTCTCTCCTTATACAGTTCATGTTCCTTAACATAACACCTTTCAGTGTTTGAGGGCTCTGAATTGCAAAGAAGGTTAATGAATAACTATTAATTTAGGGAATATTGCCAGCATCTACTCACTTATTTTTAGGTTATAAACTAGAGGCCCCCCTCTATCTAATGCTCTATTTCTTTTCCCTTGAAAAAATAAATATATTTATATAGAACCATAGTTAAGTATGACTATTTCAAGAGATTACTACATTGTTTCTGCAACCTTACAATTCTATTTTGTCCATATTTGGTGGTTACAGTCATGAAAAGAGACACTCATTTTCTATGAGCAATAAGGAGCCTACACACCTAGACAAAACGAACATGGATGGAAGTCTCATTTAAAGCCAGGTGACTTTTGACGACATATAAAATTATGATGCTCCCTGATGTCATTCTGCAACTTTAGAATTAAGCTAGTATTTCAAAATAGATGTTTAAAATGATAGCATATACCTGCTTCAACAGTTATTAGGAGCTATAACTAGTGGGTGACATTTTAAAATAATTTAATGAAAATACTTCACACTCACTGAAATGTAAATCAGAGACAGGAGAGTGAGTTATCCAATTAGGAAACAAGCACAATTACCAGCCATGCGAGCTGTGAGATAAGATAGTTTTCAGGATGGGCAGAACTAATCGGTGCTGTAGTTGGCATGGATGCCCCAGCTTCTCTTGGCCCCAGAACCAGTTAGTTTCAACAGTACTGAAACCCACTACATGTAGTGATAGGGGAGCAGGCCTGCTTTTCGTCCCTCCCGGCTCCTGCACGGTTAGCTTAACACCCGAAATAACAACACATAAACTGTAT
>LOJH01046531.1:0-13379 GCA_001685095.1 Ellobius talpinus
CCTATCTCTGCCTCCCGAATGCTGGTATTAAAGGCATGCACTACCACCACCCAGCTATTCCCTTCTTTATCCCCCTACCATGGTCTCTGTTCACCTTTCTGGTTTCTGCAACTAATCTATACTGTACACTCCTATCTGAGGATTTGGAGCTAGCATGGTAAAAAAAATTTTGATGTCTACAAATGATTTTTATTTTCCCTAGCACAGCAGTAATCTTGTAAAAACGTTCTTAGGAAAGTAGATCAGTATATTTTCAGACATATTTACATTTTCCCACGTGTGTGTGTGTGTCTACGTATCTCTCTGTCTGTCTGTCTGTCTGTAGAAGAGTATGTGCACATAACTGCAGTACCCAAGGAGGCCAGACCCCTGGAGCTGGAGTCACAAGGAGTTTTGAGCTGCATGGTGGAATGCATGGAACAGAACTCAGTTTCTCTGGAGCTACTGAGCCATCTCTATATCCCATGAAGCACATGCTCTAAAGCACATTCTCAACACTATGCCATCAAGCAAATGTGCAAGTTATGACAATCTAGCTAATTATGATCACCAGTGAAAAAAATAAGTAATTCACCATACCAAGTTGTATTTATAGAGCAACAGTATTATAACAACAAAGATTTAGATTATGTATTCAAAAACTAGGTAACCAGCACCTATACCGACATTGGTGCTCTATTACCCCCCAAACCATAGGGCTTTCATAGGCATAGCCTAGGTGTTATTTTGTGAATTCCATGAAGCTCTCTAGATAAGCCATAGGCCACCAGCTTACTACTTCATCTTGTCTAGGATATGCAAGGTCATACCAAGGACTGTCCGTACTGAACCTTTGATCACTCGCCTTGAAGCTCTTGGCCTTGCCCGTCTCTTTGCTAGAATGTTCTTATCTGCAGAGCTCAAGGAGTTTCCCTTTATCAGAACTTTGTTCAGGTGACTCCCCTCCCTGTCCTGACCATCCCTCGACATCCCACCCAAGAGTGGTGTCTCTCAGCTGTGCCTGATCCCTCTTCCTCTTTGTCCTACTTCATATCTTCTCCAGCATTGTGCAGCTGACTAATGTGTAGACGCATCATGTGTCTTCTTGATGTCTAAGCATAAGGTCTGCGGTCACTTGTTTTCCAGTGTCTCCTAAATACCTGGAGCTATGCCTGAAATATACTAGGTGCTAAGTGTGGATATGGTTTTAATGAATGAACTGGAGTACTGCCTTCCATGATAGGAATTGAACAACCAAAGAGTCACCTTCCTTGCTGAATACAAAAGCTAAGTAGATATTTCTGTTGCAAAGGCCAACTTTCCGAAGAATTCTGACTCACTTGGGCTTCTCCTTTTACATGAGGAGTTTATAAGCCATTGGGCAAAACCAAGATACCATATGTAGAAAAATCAACTTGATTTCCAGAATTCAACAAAGCTCATAACACGGATCTAGGTCTGTGTTAGGAGTTAACTCAGTTCAGGTCATTACAATTCATGAAAGCAATGGTTTGAGTGACTGGGATTCAGTGGCTGAAATCAATACCCAATATAATCAAGGCACAACACATTTATTTCATTATAAAGGTACATTAATTGTTCCAAAGTTTTAACTCATGGCAAGGATTAACTGATTATTTTCTTTTTAATTTTATATTTTTTTCTTTTTAGCTTGAATTCAATAGTCCACGGTATAACTGAGACTTGTTTTCTAAATGAGAATGTTTGCTCAAAATTTACTTCTGCTTTTGTCCACAGAATTGTAATTTTGTGAGTCATAAAGGACCATATATTCTGAAAAGAAATAATATAATAATAATATAACTTAGTAATAAAATATTAATGTTTTTATAAATGCTTATTGTGCTGTTAAATCAAATGAATCCCATACATGGGCAAAGTAAACTACGTATATTCTTCCAAGAAAGAAATGGTAAATCAAATATCTGATTACTGAACAGCAGTTTCTGTATTTTCAACCCATGCAGCGTCCTCCGTTACCCAATAAATCTCTAAAAGAAAGTTTGAAGAACAGGGCAAAAATGAAAGAAAATATTTTCTGACAGGAAGGCTTGCATTATAATTGTGTAATTATCAAAGCCCAGAAGCCACAAATTACAGCTCAGAATTGTTTAGTTTCTCTAAACTTCCAATCATGTAAAAACTTAATTAATTATCCCTGAGTGACAGTGCACTCCTTCGAAGTCCATGGTTAACTACTTGCATTAAAATTCCAAAGCCCTTCCACCCCACAGAAGCAACGTACATGCAATTACGTGACTACATTCAAAGCCCTGTGATCCCAGGAGTTGACATATCGTCCTAATAACTTACAGCAAATTGGTGTGGGACTTCTTTGCTTGTCATTTCCTGGATGGCCCTTTACTTTGCCTGTCAGTGAATGGAGAAGAGAAAGGCAGGATTCTACAGTGTATGCTTATTTAAAAAAATGATGGGTGCAAAAAAGTCCCTAAAGACTTCTTATTATATAGAAGGTCTCTGCTAAATGTCTGATGGTGGGAAGAGTGTGGTTGTGGAGAGCATGCCAAATCATCTAAACTCTTCCACCAATTCCACTTCACAGTCTTAAAGTTGTTTTCTGTTCAACAAACGTTATGGCTTTGTTAGGATACTGTAGTGCTGTTACGGATGAGTTGGCCTTGTTGGAACTAGTGGCTACACATCCTCCTAGGATGTAGGGAGAAGTGGGTGACCTAGTAAGAAAATTGACACTGAAGTATGAGAGTGTGCTAGACAGAGGCCAAAAGACCCTGCACCTTCATGGTTGGACCCTGTCTCATTGCTTTTCCTTGAGTATATAGAACACACAACTTGTTTCTAACCAGTAGAATGTTGAACATATGATAAGAAATCATTTGTGTGATCACACTGATATAACAATGAGTGCTTACAGATTCAATTACTTGTTCTAATGAAGCAAGCTGCCATATTAGAAAAGCTTGTGGAGGCCAAGAATTAATGGTTGCACCCAGGCAAAAGCCAGAAACGACATGGAGACTTCTATCCTTCTACTGCTAGGGAACTGAGTCACACACGCAACCTCTGAGAAAGCTTGGAAGTGACACCCCCATCCCTGGTGAGTCTTGATTGTGATTGCAGCCCTAGAAAACACCTTGATTGAATCTCTGTGAGAAATTCTGACTCCCAGAATTGAACCAACCTTGCCTGACCCACTGAAACAAAGATGATAAATGTGTGCTTCATTAAAAACTGCCATGTGTCAAGGCTACTTGTTAAGTAGTGACAGAGACCAGCCCATAGAGTAGCATTTCACTGAGCCCCTGGAAAAAAATCTATCCTTATTTATTAAAACAAAGCAACGGAGATTGCATGTGGTAAGCTACTTTCTGTCCTTGTGGTGTGACTATACGAGAGAGCTTGAATCAAGTGGAGCCAAAAGGTGTTCCAACTCAGGGGATGGCATTGTGAGAGAGGGGAAGAAGACTATCAAGGAAAAAGAGCGCACCTACTTTTTGGCTCTGTCACATGACTTCTAGCTGCTTTCACCTGAAATTACGATATAGAACCCACTCGTTTCATTGCAGTTTCCTCTGAGTAACACACACATACTTGGTAAGAAATGTTTTTGACTTGAACCTATTTAAAAAAACCATGTCACCATTTCTTCACAAGAGTTTATTGATTTAGTAGAATGGTCCTGGATTGTAGACTGACTTAAAATACGGGTTTGAAACCGACACAAGGCTTCCAGAATCTGAAAGCCTATGACCTAACAATGAAACTGTGCTGTAGAGCATAATTTTATGAATTTTTACAAAAAAAAACCCTCAAAGCAAATAACCATTATTTAAAAATCAGTAATTTTGTATTATAAAGCATCTCTCAGTCATTTTGTTATTGATTTGTGAAGCAACACAAATTGTGCCCCACATACGGGCTGATTTTAGGGACTGATGCACAAGGCTCCACCCATAAGAAGAAGAAATAGCTTGCTCCATTTGGCATCCCCAATGATGGCCATGACTGCCTCATCTTCTCACGATAACTATTTCTCCAGTTGCTACAGAAACTGTGGGTAGAGCCACTAGATAAAACTCAAGATACTAAGTTCAACTTGGATGTTATACCAGCAGTGTGTGGTGATTTGGAAGAAATGGCCCCACAAAGGGAATGACACCATTAGGAGAGACGGAGTATTATCAGAGGAAGTGTGTCACTGTGGGGGATGGCTTTGAGGTTTCTTTTTCTCAGGCTTTCCTCAGTGTGACAGCCATTAGAATTCCTGTTGCCTCTGAGTCAAGATGTGTGGCTGTCAGCTCCAGCACCCCATACACCTGCATGCCACCATGCTCCCAATCTTGTTGACCGAACCTCTGAAACTCTAAATGAGTCACCTCAATTAAATGTTTTTATTTATAAGTGTTGCCATGGTCATGGTGTCTCTTCACAGAAATAAAAATAATAAAAACAACCCTAACTAACACAGAGTGGGTCCCTGTTAGTATGGATCCATCCTGCTCATGGATGATGATGCATGAATGAAATACACACCTAAATTACCAGCTCTCCTAAATTCAAATTTATTCAGGAATATTATATTTTATGTACTATCAATACAAATGTTTTTTCTAGGTTGACTGACTCAGGAAAGGTAGAGACTGACTTTAACAATGATTTCAAACTAGATTGGAGTTTAAAAAGAAGAATGTCCCAATAAACTTTTCTTCTCACAACAAATTCACCCAGTATTGATATTGCCTCTCTAGCGTCCAAACCTAAATTCAAGTTTAAACCTCATTCTCTTTAAAGGGTCATTAAAACAAGCAGTAAGGACTGCTTGTAGCCATCATGACCACAGTGAGACTTTTATCTCAGTTTATTTAAATGAGATTGAGGACATGTTAAAATTACCAACATTCTTGTATACAACTCAAGTTTATTACCCTTGCCATCTAAAATTGTCCCCAATCTGTGGTCATCCCTGTAAGAAACCAAAATCAAACCCAATGTGTTCCTTCTACAGATGGAGAAATACATCCTGAGAAGAGCTAGGACCCTGGTCAAGTTATAGGGCAAAATGGACCATTTTCAAAGAGATGCTTTCTCATCCATGTCTTATGGATGGACTGTCACCTAAGGGAAACTGAGAGTTCCATGACATTGCTACATCTTCGGTCCTATGGAAAAAGTAGCAGAGAGCAGAGATGTGCATTTCCTAAGGTCACTAAGGCGGTGACTAAAGGTCTCAGCTGGAAGAGTCCAGGCCACTGAGATTATGACACTCTCCTCTTTCCAAGCATTTGAGAATGGCGTCCACTGAAAGGAAAGGCCTTGCTCTGGGTCCACGGCTCAGAATGCGGAGCTGGAGTCACAGACTTCCTTTCTGCCGAGCATCCTGCCTTCCCAGTAACATGAAGGGCAAGTCCCATTTTCTACTTCTGCCTTTCTAGTCAGTTCTTCTGCTAATTTCACTTATTGAACCCGGGGACTCCCCTGGGCTGCTCACTAAAGGTGCAGAATCGTGGGAGACAAAGTCCTTCTGCCTGCATTTTTAACAAGGCAATTTCTGTTATATACTCAGACTCCATCACCCCTGCCCTGAGTGTAATTGAGTCTGTCAGTCATTCCTCTGTTGACCATATTCTGAGTCCACGGTGGGAGCTAAACACTACTAAGCACTGTGGTTGACGCAGATATATGTAAGATCTCCTTCTGGGTACCACTGAAATGTCTGCTGGGTTCAGCAGTGACATCAACTCCTGATGGGACTGCTATGATTTAAAAAAAAAGAAAAAGAAAAAGAAGAAAAATTAAGTATATTCTCTCTCTGTGTGTGTGTGTTTGTGTGTGTGTGTGTCTGGCTTATTCTCTAATTCTATCTCTTTGTGTGTCACCCCCTTTCTCTGGGTTTCTCTGTCTATCTCTCTCACTCTGTATCTCTATGCCTCTCTCTGTCTGTCTGTCTCTGTCCCTGTCTCTCTTTCTCTGGATCTTTTTTTGGATCTCTGTCTCTCTGTCTCTGTCTCTCTCTGTGTGTATGTCTCTGTGTGACTGTGTCTGTCTGTCTCTCTCTGTGTGTACACATATGTTATATTAGAACACTGATAACAAGTCACTGCATCTAGCAAGAGTGACATTTCCTATGATAATACTGTGTACTCATGGACCTGAAGCTAGAAACTTAGTGTCAATCAGAGACACCAAGAAGGAAGGACCCAAATGTTGCAACAATTCCTCTGACCCATGTGTCCACGTCTTTCTCTGAGGGCCAGCTTGTCCCTCTCCTGCTCTGCCCTCCCAAAGTGAGGCAGTGGGGTGACCTCCCAAGCATTTACTTCACCCCCTCACTGATTGACATCTCTAGCTTCAAAGCATATTGGACTCCCCCACGCCACAAGGCCGCTGCATTGTCTATGCCCTCTGCCTAGCACACACTTTGTACAACAGCAACTTTCCCCATCAAGTGTAGTTAAGTTCCAATCGTAGCTCCTGAGAGATGGCTTCCTTCCACAGTGTGTACCGCTAGGATGGGGCTCACAGGATACTGCCTGCTTGTTTCTCCTTAGTCCCTGGTCCCCTGTCCCATGGCTGACTCACTGCACAGCATCTACTGCACTCTGAAAGAATATTGTCTGTCAGTTTGCCTTCAAACATCTGTCTTCTCCCACTGGAAAGCGAGCTCCTTGTAGAGGTGGGCTGGGGTCTGTACACATAGTCTCAGGGAAACAGGTCCTTGCATATATGAGAATTTTATAAGATAATTAACAGGGTTCCAACTTGAAATTGATCCTAACAGAAATAGTTGTGCCATGGAAGTGGCCAGTGATACAAGGAAGAACACTTAAGACACATTGTTCGTCCCTTGTCCCATTGCCTCGCTGGCTTCTTCAAGATGGACCCCTCTTGTCATCTGTCCTGATAGGTCTTAGGCAGTCAGTGGCAGTCTTTGAGATGCACACACACAACTTTTATTTCTTTACAATTGATTCTTTCCCTCAAACTCTCAAGTCATGGGACAATTATGCCATCAACTAGAATAAGGTGATTCTGCCTGAAGATGGTTGTGGCTACAGACCTAGGTGGGGGGCCACAGAAAGCTATCTGCAAGGATGGGCAGAGCTGCATTTCCAGAAATGTCCTGTGGTAACAAAATACTGAAGAGCCAACATGTTTGCCATGCTAGTCTCCTCCCTCTGTGGGACAAGGCTCTTCCTGAGGGTGAGATGCGTCCTTAGCTGTGTGACCCCCTCCACCTAGGAGCATACTTTCTTGAAAGCAGCATTATGAACTTAGACCCAAAGGCAAATATAAGATCTGGAAAGTTGGCTGAGTTGGTGCAGCACAAGGCCTGACTTTGGAGTACCAGCACAAAGCCTGTCGTGATGATGTGAGTCTAGAGCCCCAGATCTGACTGGTATGTATGTGCCGTGGGTGGAGGTGGCAGGAAACAGGTAGATCCCTGAAGCTCACTGACCAGTCAGCCTAACCGTTTGCATGAGACCCAGGTTCCATGAGGGAATTCGTCTCAAAAACTAAGGAGGAGCACATTTGAGGATGATGCCTGAAGTCGACCTTGTATTCCACATGCACACACACTAAGGGCCTACGCACCCATGAATAAACGCACATGCAAGTTGACCTCTGCTTTCCACACGCACACACAGTAAGTGCGTATACATAGGCACACGAACACACACACACACACACACAAATAAATGCATATGCATGCACACACATGCACAAAATAAAACAGTGTAACCATTGCTTATCACTAGGGTTCCAGGCTACTGGAGCACAAACACAAACTGCAGCCAGTGGTTGCAAGACTCTCTCCACTGACCAAAGAACTCTTCAGTGGTAATAACTTGTCGGGGGACAAAATCCGTTCCTCCGGGACAGAGAGGCCCTGTTGGAAAACTTTCTTGTAAAACTCACTGGCTTTATTTGAGGTTCGGAGAAGAAAGCGAAACATCTAGATATAATCACTCGCGGACCAAACCGTTAGGAAAAGCCCTCTGGTCAGATCCAGTAAACATACCCACTGCACCCCAACTCGTGCTAGCTCCCGGACCACATATTACACAGCCCAATGAAAGTCACAAGCCGCTTTTGATGAATCACCCTATATTTAGTTTTGCCCTTGTCTGAATATGTAGTAATATCGGAGATGATGCAGAGAGCTGTTATAATTCTGCCCTGTAGGTGAGGGACTCGGCATGGTAGTTAAAATCCAATTCTCTCTCTCTTTCCGAGAGTATAATCAGAGTGCCGTGTCTCTAAGTGGTTGCTTTACTGCCTGGTGGAATATATTCTCTGCCTTCCTTTCCTTTTCCTCCAAAAAGGGGCTTTCTAGCAAGTTCTCCTGGTCAAATGACCATGACAAAGTTTTGGAGAGAAGACTGATGCTCCAGCATACAGGGCTCTGCAGCTAAGCAGTCTTGTCTGCTCGCCCCTGGCCTACCCATCTTTCTCCAAGCCCCAGCTAATTAAACCAGGGTAACTTCTCTCTCTCTTTGTTTTATTGACTGCTCACTGGGCTCTTGCTGGAAGTGGGTTTTCCTGTGAATTGTGGTCTCCTGCAAAAATCTGTTAACACAACGATATTTGAAAGTGTTTCCACCCATGCCCTTAGAGCAGGTTGAAGCATCTCAGAGCAAGACAAGTATCTCAGAATGGGTCATTTGCTGGAATCTTCTGCAATAAACTTTCTGCCTAAGACAGGAGGTTAGGTGGGCATGACTTCCACACACCCATGCCACCTTCCAGGTCCCTGAAGATTAGTGACCTCTCTCCTAGGCCTGGGGCAGTTGGAACTTGTCATTAACTACACTTTCCAAAATATATCTGTCAGGCAGCGATCATTTTAAGAGAGGGCTATAAATTTTAAGCTGGAGACAAAAAAGAATCAGTGTTCAATTACTGGGAAAGTTCAGCTGTCGAGAGCAAAGTAAACTTTTCCAGCTTGACTCCCCAGCTTGGGAGAAAACTTGCTTCCACTATAGACTTCTGTGTGTGCTCTGTGTGGTTTCTGTGGTGTGTTATATGTGTGTCTAGACACGTGTATATGTGTGCATGTGTATATACATGTGTGTGTGTCAATCTCTAATTTATTTACTTCTAGGAGGTCATTGTCTTAGTTAAGGTTTCTAATGCTGTGTAGAGACACCATGACCATGGCAATTCTTATGAAGGAAAACATTTAAATGGGACAGGTTTATAGTTTCAGAGGTTTAGTCCATTTTCCTGATGGAGAGATATGGTGGTGTGCAGGCAGACATGGTGCTGGAGAAGGAGCTGAGATGCTCACAGCTTGATCCTCAGGCATCAGAAGGAAAAACTCTGCCACACTGGTCAGACTTGAGACTATAGGACTTCAAAGCCTACCTCCGCAGTGTCACCCTTCCTCCAACAAGGCCACACCTCCTCCTAAGAGTGCCTCTCCCTATGGGCCAAGCAGTCAAACGCATGAGTCTATAAGGGCCATACCTATTCAAACCATCACACACACTGACCCTGAAGTTTACCAGTTCAGGAAGACTCACTAGAAAACAAACTCTCTCTGGATCCTATCTGTTCCTTCCCAAGGCCAAGATTCCAAACATTTCCCACAGTGCCTAGCTTGTTGTATGAGTGCTAAAGATCCAAAGTCAGGTTCTTATGTTTACATGGTGAGTATTCTACTGACTGAGCCCTCTCTTGGGGCCCTTGAATGGAAGTTGTAAAACCTGATACCAAATCCCCAGTGCTGTATCCTCTGAGGGTCCCATCAGGCAGTAGGGGTCTTTGGGTCAGAAGCAGACTGTCTATACCACTCTTCTGTTTTACAACCATGTATTCTTCCAGTTAGGACAAAAGGATCCCAAGGGGAACTCCACTACCCCCAGCTGTAGATGGTTAGGATCCCAGTATTTTAATAGCTGGGGGACAGAAAGGTTGGAGATGTAACCTCTCTGGTGATAGGAAACCTATTTGATTTTTTCCCTGGGCTAAGGCTACCCTCAGGTCACCCTAATTATATGACATTCCCTGCAGAAAGAATCAGCAGAAAACATTTTTTACAGTAACCTTCAAACCCACTATCTATTTAGAACTACAGGACAACCTAAAGGAATTGCCAGTGTTAGGCCCAGACAACAGGGCTCTCTGCTTAGTTAATCTGGGTAAGATAATGCATCAGAATATTTTTAAGTACCACATAGCAAGTAATCTCCTGATTATCAGAATGAAAACATGTTAATCCTCACAGGTTTGTGCTGAGATAAACCTGCTATGAATGCTGAAGGGAAGGCATGGGCCTGTGCTGGCCTGGATGGGCAGGACAGCCAGTAAGACAGGAAAGAAGACTTTCTAGGCCTCCAAAAACCACACACGGGCACACACACACACACACACACACACTCAGTCAAGCATGGAAGACTCAAATGGCCAAGAAACACACAGATGTATGAAGATGCCCTTCTCAGAAGCATAGTAACACATAGATGTATGAAGATGTCCTCCTCGGAACCATGGCAAGACATAGATGTATAAATATGTCCTTCTTGGAACCATGGCAACACATAGATGTATGAAGAGGTGCTGCTCAGAACCACAGCAACACATAGATATAAGAAGATGTACTACTTGAAACCATGGCAACATGTAGAGGTATAAATATGTCCTGCTTGGAACCATGGCAACACAAAGATGTATGAAGAAGTCCTGCTTGGAACCATGGCAAAACCCTGTTTTGTCTATGGGTAGATGAGTAGCAACTTTAGGCAGTAATGGCAGCAGGATGTTTAACAAACCATCCAACTTTTATGACAAGTTCCAAAACAGATTTCTCCACGAAATATCTTGATTTCCTCAGAATCTTCAGCACACATAAAACTCTAAGAAGTCACCAAATTTTCCAGTGAGATATGCACCAAGGTATAACAGAAGCCTTTAGCATAAGCAGCCCCGTCCACCCTGGACTGGAACTGTTTGATGTGGTAAGCACTGAGAACAAAAAGGCAGTGTGTTTAAACAGAAATGAGGATGGGTTGTGCTGACACCTGAAGTGGCACAAGAAAGAGGAAGTTACTGTGGGCATTGGGAAGCCACAAGGCAGCATGTGGGGATGGGGCATGGAAGAGAGGAGGGGCAGCGGGAAAGGAACAACACAGTAACCCTGGACAGATGGGAAGGCTGATCTTGGTTGTCAACTTGATTGCATCTGCTAGGCACTCTTGTGAGGAATTTTTTTGGGGGGAGGGTCAGATTATATGAAGCATGAAGGTCTGTTCTAAATGTGGGTGGTACCTTACGGTGGCAGCCCAGATAAAAGCACACAGGAAAAGGGAGCGGGTTTTAGTTCACTTACCCCCACTCTCTCTAGCAAGACCATCTATCTATCTATCCTGTGGCTGCCACATTCCTTCATGATCTAAGAACATCCTTCTTCAGGATTCCAACACAGAATGAACACAGGAGCTCCCTAGAACACCTGTCAGGCCTTCAGTGCCAAATTGGAACTGCTGGACATCCAGCCTCATTGACCGTGTACCAGACGACTACCAGATTCTCAGTCTTCCCAGTGTGACAGCCATTGCAGGACAACCTGGCTCACATTCTGTGAGTCCAAATCTTCTTTTAACCGTGCCAGCTCTGCTCCTCTAGAGAACCGGGACTAATGCAACAACTAATGTAAGTTCAAGGAACCAACCCCTGCTTTTCTAGAACATACATCTTCAAGGAAACAGACAATAA
Source organism: Ellobius talpinus (assembly GCA_001685095.1). Lineage (NCBI taxonomy): Eukaryota > Metazoa > Chordata > Mammalia > Rodentia > Cricetidae > Ellobius > Ellobius talpinus. Next base: position 11,695 of record LOJH01046531.1, read on the forward strand.
TCAAATAAATACATGGCCAGTGAGGATCAGTGAGACTGGAAAAAGGAAAGCAAACAACGAGATATTGAGGGATTGCTTTCCTCTGTGTGTGTGTGTGTATGTGTGTGTGCGCACACTCACGCACACATGTCTACTTATGTGATGTCTGTGTATATGTAGATGTGTTTCCGTGTAAGTGTGCATGTGTCTGCATATGTGTGTCTGTGTGTGTCTCCGTATGTATGCATGCTTCTATTTATGTGTTTGTATCTCTATATGTATGTCTGTGTGTGTATGTGTGTGTGCATGTGTGTATATATCTGTGTGCATGTGTTTGCTTATGTGTGTGTGCCTCTGTGTTTATGTCTATATGTGTGTCTGTGTGTGTATGTCTGTATGTGTCTGTATGTGTATGTGTCTCTCAATCTGTATGTATGTGTTTGTGTGTATATGTGTCTATGTGTGTGTATCTGTGTGTGTGTCTGATTGTGTGACGTCTTTGTGTGTGTGTATCTGTGTATTTGTGTGTGTGTGTGTGTTTGTGTATCTATGTGTGTCTGTATGTGTCTGTGTCTGCACATGTGTGTAAGGGTACACGCACATGTCATGTATGTGTGTGGAGTTTAGAGATCAATGTCGGGTGTCTTCATCTGTGACTCTCCATCTTATTTTTTGATGTGGGGGTCTCTCTGTACTCCAAGCACATTGATTCAGTACTGGCCAGTCAGCACAGCGTTCTGCCTCTCTCCACCTCCCCAGTGTTAGGGGGCACCCCGTCATGCCTGGCTTCTTATGTGTGCCCTGTGAATCTGAAGTCAGGACTTCATACCTATGTGGTAAACATTGTACTGGTGGCTCTCTTCCAGTTCTGTGAAGTCACTGTCACAGATGAAGGTCTAGGTTATTAAGAAAGAAACACATAACAAAGCCAATTTGCAGCTCAGATATCAATTCAGAGAGAAAACTGATTCAGAATTCCTCAGAACATGGACAGAGACAAAGGAAGTAGCCTATAGAAAATGAGGAAGGCAGATCAGCTGACTGGTTACGGATCACACCTGCCTGACATCAGATTGGTTACAGCCTACACCTGTCTGATGTCAACTTGAACTACTGATCACTTGTGATCAAGACTCATCTGCTCATTACCAGAGTAGGCTGCATACAGCTCACAGATCAAATCTGGTAATAGTTCACTTCATGGGAAAAATCTTTCAGGCTTAACAGGCTTAACTGTGGTTAAGACTTATAGGTCAAGCTTAATCTGGCTGAGCAGAAGGCTCTCTCAGCACGAAGCCATGCATGAGCATGCCTTTGGGATTCCAGGAACATGGCTGTTCAGGTAGAGGAAGGTGGCTGGTAGGTCTGAAATGGATCAGGGCGGCCAGCTTGGGAAGGGCTCAATGTCAGAACAGAAGGATGCTCTAATAATGACTTTTCTTGTTACTGTGACAAAACACCTGACAGATGAGGCTTTAGAGTTCATTATGTCTCACTCAAAGTTAGAGGAAGGCATGGTGTCAGGAATGTGGGGCAGCTGGTCACATTGCATCTGGAGCAAGGGGTACAGATGAGGGATGACACTGAGCCCTTCTCCTTTTGACTCCTCCAGGGATCTCAGCACGTGAAAGAGTGTTGCCTGTTGGGGGAGGCTTCTGTCCCACCCAGTCCCGCAATAAAAGCACAGAAACTATATTATTTGCAAT